>JAJJWW010015480.1:0-96505 GCA_023531295.1 Papaver armeniacum | reverse complement strand
ATCACTAAGGAAGGACATTGGTGTCAACGTTTATCAAACGAAGAGTAACTAGACTAGGAGATGCTATATCATATGATACTTGCTCATATATAAGACTCGAGAATACTTAAAGCGTGGATTGGTGATAATCATCTCTTACCTTTTGAGTGTAACTTTATTATTATAATGTCATGACGACATTTATGGAATGAATGTATACAGGTTGTTGTCGTTGTTGAATTTGGGAATCAAACGTATGTGTAATGAATTCTTGTAATTTGTTTATCATATGATGTAAAGTTTTATCATAAATTATAACAAGAGGAAATTGTTAGAGCATAGCTCGGTTGAACCACTGCGTTCAATTATGTCATTGATTTATCATATTGTAAAACCAAAACTCATTTAAAATCTAACTTGATTATATACTAAAATGCTCAAATATGAGTTAACTTGAAAAATAACAGAATATGGACATTACAAGTATTGTGAAGACTTAGAAAGAAGTGAAGAAGTAAGGAGCTGTGACAACATCATCCTTCCACTTGGGGTTAGTGATATTTGACTTGAACTGTTTCATTCTACTTGTATCTTTCAAGTACATTACATATTAACATAATACAGCATAATGATTACCTCTAATTAAGCATGTGTATTAAGGAATATCAAAATCTCTTGTTTCTATTTTGAACTTGTTCTCTCAAGCACATCGACATAATCGTTTAGATACTATTATGGTTATATGTATGGGTATGAGTGAAAACTAATACAAACAATGTTTTTCTGTCAGTTAAAGAGCAATTCAGCTGAACTTTGTTTTGAATCGAAGGAAATGTGCTGGAAGCATTGGTATTTATTCGTGCATATCTTTTGAACGTTAATTTTAATCAATCACATAGTTCTTCGAAAGTCGGATGAACCAATTCTAAACTCGTTTGGAAATGTGGCAAACTCGGTTTCAAGTTTATAAGTATCGAAGAGGACTTAGAAAGTAAAGATGTCGATATACTTTGAACATTGTGTTGTAACGCTTATCTATCTGCTATTGTTCAAAGATATTCCTTGATAGCTAAAGGAAAAATCCGGATCGAAAAAATAAGTTGAGAATCTTTTAATAGGTTTAATTTTATTTTGGAAAATGAAAATTGGTAATGTGCATTTACTAATGGAGATTTCAGAATTTTCGATCAATGTTTGGACAAGCATTTCCAGGAATTATGGAAACCGAATGCAGATATATTGCATATCTTGAGAATATTTTCGGTTTGGAAATTCTTGGTGTCAAACTTCCTTGGTCTCATAAATACCAAAGTTTGAATTCCTAGCAAACCAATCCTCAAGCCAACAAACTACTCGTTGCTGTTATTTGGTGGAGCCGCCTATTGGAGAGGAAAGTAACCTAATTGGCGAAATCTCTTCACGGCAGCTCAGTTTAAAGACTTTCTGGATTGAAAAGATCTATTAGTACCTAGTTGGTGAAACTAGATAATTGCGGTTTGTTATTAGTTTTCGATTGATTTGATTGACTAATCGGTTGTTGAACTTTGATTGCACTTAGTTTGTTTATGCTTGAGAATCTTCTCTTCTGATATAAGATTCACTCTGACTAGATCGAAGTTTGACGGGGATCTTTGGACTGCTTAGTACATCTAAAGATGTCTTGTGATAATCCATTGTTACGGACTACTGTTATATCGTGATTGATCACAAGAGATTCAAGTTGATTGTGTGCTGCAGTCTTTATTGAAGATCTGGAAGACTTTGAAGATTTCTAGTTTGGGTTCATAATCTTTGTGTGCACAATACTTGTTTCGGTTAAAGAGGATCCAACTATAATCGGTTTATCCTTGTGGTAAATTGGATTGATTAGTTGAGTAGATCGACATCAATACGTTTCTTTGTGATTCAAGGTATTGATTTCAAAATCTAGATGATTACTTCGGTAATTGTTAGTAGATTTCTAAGGACCTGACAAAGGATTTTATTGGGATAAACGAAAGAGCCTTTTGTCGAACTCACATCACTTGATTGAAAAGAGTTGATACCGAACAGATTTGTTGTTCCTTTACTGTTTGGAATACGAACCAAAGGAATTGTTCCAAGTGCGTGACTTATTTATAAGTTGGAGGCCGTGGGAATACGAGATGAACTAGGTGAACTAAATGTTTAGTTGCCTGGTCTCAACTATACGAAGTTGGTTTGATTTTGTATAGAACTTAATCTCGAGAGTATTCAGTTCTAGACAAGGTCCAGGGTTTTTTAAGCACTGGGTTTCCTGTCAACAAAATCTTGTTGTGTCTTTTACTTTTTCTATTCTAAGCAATTATAGTTTTATTATAATTAGAAGTAAAATACACAACATTAAGTCCCTCCAATTTACTTGATATGTAATCCTATTGTGTTTGGTTAAGTCCGAACCTTTATCAAGTAAACATACTTCCTTGTTGTATTGTCTCGACTCGGTCATGACAATCACTTTTGGACAAAGGACTTATAGGTGGAAAATTTTTAGATTGAGATATATTTGGGTACCCTTGTCTTTTCACTAGGTAACTAGGGGTGGTTTACTTGATACTCAAACCATACGAAGTTAGTAGTATTTTTGTATGGAGGCTTAATTCTAAGAGTATTCAAAAGCTGGACTAGGTGCCGGGGTTTTTATACATTTGATGTTCTCATTAACAAAATCTTTTGTGTGCTTTTACTTTAATTTAGCGATTATAATTTGTTTAAGTTTGTTGATGGTGGATTTTTGGTAGAGGGTAAAATCAGTAACCTTACATATTCATGATCCAGTGGTCAGATGAATATTGAGACTTATGTCTCTCATTAAAGCATGAAAACTCATGCCACAAGAACCTCTGACTGAGTATACTGACTCTCAGAGCATACATGAATATGCGGTCTCGGTTGAGCGCCGACACATTTCATGAATGCTGAACACTTTGAGCATTCACTTTACTATATAAACTTCTTGCTGCGTCAGTATAGAGCTATAACGTCTTCGGATGTAACAATGTTTTCCGACATATATAAAAGACATGTGTATAGAATCTTAATGATTGGGCGGCTCCTAGAGCAGTTTCCCGCTATGGTATAGAGCGATAACGTCTTCGAGGATACAACAACGTTTTCCTGACTATACTGTATCAAATATGACGCTTCGACTAGCTTCATATCGCTCAATTCTCAAATGATTAATGCTCATAGACAACGTGCTAGTATACAATCCATCAATTAATTATTTCTGATACTAGATTCATTAAGCTCAATCCCTAAAAAACTATTCTCGTTCTTCATAATATTTCATTACTAATTCATATCTCCAGCCATTCCTGGTTATTATCTAAATATTAATCTGAACATAGAGCCTTATCGATCATAAAATAATAAGATGCAATCATGTATCAAGCAGGCTACAGATGCAGATGAGCATTCAAAAATACAGGAAGGAATGATATTATTTTAATGGAGGAGAAAATAATAACAATATCATGTAATAAAAAAAAGAATTTTTGTTTATGGATCAGGAATTACTAAGATAAGAAAAAAGGCGTTAATTTTAGTTCATTGAACCTAACAACTCTGTATAATCAGATATTATTCCCCATCTGTCAGCAGCCCTGGAGGTGACTTCTGTAAAAAATGTAATAATAATAATAACAATAATAAATACTAATTAAGGATTACTAGGATGGGGCCTTGGTGGTGAGGCAGCTGCCTATGGCAGATCCACCCTCTTACTCTTGTCCTTTCTTGTATCTTAAGCTCTTCATTTTACTCATGACCTGTTCTGAGCTCTGGTTTCATGGTGTTTTCTTCTGTATCAGTGTGCCAAGTCAAGGAAGTTTATCTGGGTAGAGTTATTAATAGTAGGCCATTACTCTAACTTTGGCGGTCCACACCTTGTTATTCCTTAATATTTTAATATTATTATTATTTCCTTCATCTTATGAAACTCTCAGTTTCATGATATTTCCTTCACACAGGAAATAATATAAAATTAGGAAAGCATCACGGGACGGGCCTGTCAAGCCCAGTCATACCACCAACCATGGTGACCCACACATACGACCCTTATTTTATTATTATTTTTTTTTTTTTTTTTTTATTATTATTATTATTATTATTATTATTATTATTATTATGAAAGCTATTTGATTATTATTATGTAAAAGAATTTACAAAGATTGGTTGGGAACACAGCAACAAGTGCGCCCAAGACACAGCACGAATAAACTAAACCTATCATGAAAAGAAAAAACTACCTAGCAAATTATCTACCTTAATTGGTTAAGCAATTTCTCAACCGATTCAAAAAAAATATATTTCTTAACATAGACAAAACCGAAGTGTTCTGGCCAACAACAGATCCAAGAAGCATACAGGACGGTGTTTTTCCCAGCAATATTCATCGACCAACTCAAGGCGTGAAATTGCTTGGAGGCCCAGTTAGTTTAAACGACCAATTCTTCAGCAACATGATTCTTCAGCGTGTCGACAAAACTATTCAGCTGATGCAGGCAGTCAAGAACCTCAAAGACCCACAAAGTGAGTTACTGTTGTTGCGTAATTGCACAGGTGTATCGAGGTTATATTTCACAATGAGAACTACTAAACCTCAAGTCTTATCCCAGGCAGCAACAACCTACGACTCACACTTACTTGAATACCTGAGGCATCTCATAACAGCAGATGGTGCAGGATTTGGCCAGTTCCAGCAGCGTATTGCCACACTACCCATCAACGCAGGTGGTCTAGGAGTCTACACTATGACAGACACGATCCAATATTGTTATTTAGCATCATGCCTTCAGACTCGTAACCTTCAGGACAATATCCTTCCTGATGCTGCTGCTCTGGAATCTAGCCATACTTTTCAACTGTCCCTCAACGCCTTCCTACAGGTTAGTGGTTTATCTCCTTCAACCTTTGAAGTCAATAATACTGCCCCCCACCCAATGCGTTCCCTGGCGGTGTTATATTTTGAAGCTATCAAGAGGGATATACCTACCAAATACCCTATGTCTGCACGTGATTCGTTTCTGTGGCAGAGTAACAGGAGGGCACATGCACAAGACTATCTTACGGCTATTCCTATAGCGGGTTTGAATCAGAATGTCGGGCCTCGCCAGTTTAGATCCATATTGCAATATCGTTTGGGCATTCCTCTCTTTGCAAAAGGACAAAGACACATGTTCTTGTTGTGGCAGGGACATGGATATTTATGGGGATCATGCTCTTCATTGCGCAAGCGACGTGGGACTCAAATACAGACATGACCTAGCTAGAGATACATTAGCAGATATATGCTACAAGTCGAGTGTCGCAGCCAGGAAAGAAGCTAAACTTGGCTTATCTACCAAAAAAGAACTAAAACCTCGCCTGACATCTTAGTCTATAGCCGGGAGAACGGTAAAGACGTGTGTTACGATGTCACCGGTGTTTCACCTTTTTCCGGAAGTGGGAACTTTACACTGACAAGCGATCGCCCTTGCTATTACCCGCAAGTGTAACAAATATCTCTGCCCAATGCACAACCCATGGGTACGGTTTCGGTGTTCTAGCTTTTACAACACTTGGTGAGCTAAGCGAAGACCTGATTGTCTTCATAAAGAGACTGAAGAACTGTCTTGCAAGTCATGACTCTAACGATAAAATAGGCGGTTCTCTTTTCCATAAAGCTTGGCATTATTATTCAAAAAGGTGTGGGTGCTCAGCTTGTTGCTAGACTCCCACCCATCCCTGTGTAAATATTTCTTTTGGTTAATAAAAGCCCTTTGCGGCACCTTTCATAATAATAATAATAATAATAAAATACTAATTAAGGTGCTAAGGGACCAGGCCCACCGGCCGGTCGAACGTGCCACCATGGCCGGTCCCACCCTCTTCCCAAATTTTATCTTATTTTCCTTGCTCTCATGAAAACTCCTTCATTTGAACAAACCCCTTCGTTTGAGGAAACTCCTCAGTTTCATGGTGTTTTCTTCATATCAAGGAAATAATATAAAATTAGGAAAGGTATCACGGGACCGGGTTTACTAGCCGGCCGGCCATGCCCTAACTGTGGCCGGTCCCACACCTTGTTATTCCTTAATATTTTAATATTATTATTATTATTAATATTTCCTTCATCTTATGAAACTCCTCAGTTTCATGATATTTCCTTCACACCAAGGAAATAATATAAAATTAGGAAAGGCATCACGGGACCTGGCCACTATCCGGCAGACCATGCCCTAGCCATGGCCGGCCCACACCTTGCGACCCCTTATTTTATTATTATTATTATTATTATTATTATTATTATTATTATTTCCTTAATCTCATGGAAACTCCTTCGTTTTAAGGAAACTCCTTCGTTTCAACAAACTCCTTAATTTCATGATATTTCCTTCACATCATGAAAATAATATAAAATTAGGAAAGGTGTCATGGGACCGGGCTCATTAGCCGGCCGGCCATGCCTTAGCCGTGGCCGGTCCCACACCTTGTAATTCCTTATTTTATTATTATTATTTCCTTCATCTTATGAAGTTCCTCAGTTTGAGCAAAACCCTGATTTCTTCATATTTTCTCAAATGTTGCTCAAACGCGCATCAGAAAATATCAAAATTCTCAGGACTGAGATGCGGACGCTATGGTGACATGGGCATATTACCTTGACCGACCTAGGTTGGCCCTTTGGCTTGCAAGAGGCCAGTCTCACACATTTTCATCATTTGACCTAATTTGTTCACATTAGGTTTAAACTCTTCCAAACAACTTGGAATTTTATCAAACGATCGTCAGTCGGTCCCATGACCAACCAGGGCCGGTTCCATGACCCCTTGGTCGGTCCCTCATTTCTTCATAATTAGGTTTTATTACCTAACGCTCAGACGAGCACTACTTTAATGAATGATTAAACCAGCATTTAATCATCCTTTCACCAACTTGTCTTCAAGAGACTTTGGTATTTGCTCACTCGAGCATCCGGGCGCTACATGGTCGGCCCATCATCCCATGTAGCCGGTCTCTCCTTCACTTCGTGGTTGATTTTAAATAAATCATCAATTGATCATCAATTTAGGGTTTCGAACCCAAGGCTCATAATTCCGAGCAGGTTCAAACACTAATAATTTTACGTTGATCCCGTGATCAACATTTTAATTGATTATACTCGGTCCAGTTGCCAGTATTTTAAATTAATATTTTATTTGGTCCCGCTACCAATAATTCATCAAACGAGCAAATTTTGCTCACCTTAACTATCAACATTCATTCGACAATTATACCTCTGTCTCAACAGACATGTTCAATTCATAAGTCCTAGAACATTTGTAAATCATGTTCGACTCAGCAATACAAAGACTCATCGTCTCATCAAGTCGACAACTGACTAACTAAATACAAGTCTGCCTTGCAGACTCCACAATCACGAGATATCAATTGTGTCACATGGGGGATATCAACTAGGGTTTTGGTATGGCGGTCTACGACACGTGTGTCCATCCACGATGAGAATGTTAGCAAGTCGTGCAAGCAGTTAGAGGAGTTAGCAAAGTAGTGGGTGGAAAATCAACCAAGCCTCCGCACGATGAGCAACTGGTTTTAACACGATTTCCTACTTCCCACTCTTTGACTCCAACAACTATCACACTTCATGGGATCAAGGTGTCTACGATTCTTGCAATATAAATAAGTCTCTGAACCCATGATTGAAGAAATAGACAACAAGAGAACAAGAACTCAGCGTCTGAGCAATTACTCTCAACAGAGCAAATTCAATCAATCAGAACTTATCTTATTTCTTCACGCAGAATACACAACACACCTACAATCCTTGATCACCATTGATCTCACACATTTCTCAGCTTCCCTCCTACAGATCGACCCATCCTCTCTTGTGACTGAATTGACTCTGGAACGACCATTATCTTGGTTTAGGACGGAGTCTTACAGATTGATCTCTCGAATTCAAGCACTCCCTTTGCAGTGCATCTATGTGAGGTTAAGCAGTTTGCTCAGTTCGAGGAGTCTCATCCGCACGGTCGTCTCCTTATTTCCTTTAAAACCAGCAAATCGTTTTGCCCCATCTACAGATTGGCGACCACGGTGGGAGATTAATATCTCGGTTGCAATCTCAATTCATCAAGATGGTTGATCTTAGGTCAGATTCAATTATAAACCCTAACCCAAACAATGCTAGCACTAGCAACAACAGTGGTGGTGCTCCAGTCGCCCCCGCTTCCAAAAATGGCGCTACTGATACCACCCCTCCTCAAGCCAACATCGGAAACAATCCTCTCTTCGGACGGTTTCTTGAGGAAATCATAAGTGGTCTACCTACTATAACTGATCTCGTGAAGATTCAGGAAATTCTTGCCAAGAATTAAATGGACACGGCTACCACACATAAGGAGCTATGCGCTCATCTCAAGAATCTCACGGACAAGTTGTCACCTGAACAAACTCAGACCCAGCGTCAATCAGAGAAAGAGAAAGGGAAAGCCAAGGAAACATCCCCGGATGCTGATCATGAAGTCTCTCCAATTCATGTGGTGGATGATGATGAAGTTCACAAAGTTGCAGACAACCCACCGGCGAAGGAGCCGTCCAGTTTCATCACTCGTGAAGACTTGGAACGCCTCTTGGAAGACCGTGGAAAAAATAATACGTCATTTGTCCACCGTCACCAACCTCCATCCCTTGCTGCTACACAAAGGATTCCTCTTCCAAAAGGTTATACCTCTCCAACGTTCACCCTTTATGATGGAACATGCAATGCTCGAGAACATGTTTCTCGGTTTCTGGAGGCATTGGGTGAACATGAGCACAACCATGTCGTCCGTCTAAAGAAATTTTCAAAGTCTCTGAAAGGCAGAGCATATACCTGGTACAACAACATCGCACTAGGAAGTATCACTAGTTGGGGAGAAATGGTTAATGCTTTCTACAGAAAATATTTTTTCGTTTAAGAGCAAATCACTCTCTCTGATCTTGGAAGGATATTTCAAAGGAGCAATGAACATCCTAATGATTATGTGAAAAGGTTCAGAGTTCAAGACCTGGACTGTCATGATCCAAATGTCACAGAGCAACAACTTGTAGACTTGTCCATCAACGGAATGATCCCGGTCTATAAAGCTTTACTGGAAAATATCTGGTTCCATACTTTTTCAGAACTTCACGAAGCGGCTAAGCGATCAACAACTATCGCACCTGCTTTACTGGAAAGAGTAAAAGCTACAAAAGCTGAGGAACCGCGAGTAGCAGGCGTTTGATCAAAAAATAGTAAAACCTCCAACCTTCCACAAATGTTATTACAGAAGGGAGCAAACGGATAGCCAAGCCACAACGCAAGCACGTTTCTCCAGCTCCTCCGAAAGCACCAAGGAAGGATAATCAAACTAAATGTACAAGTTCCGACCTAGTGTCCACAAACACGGAATGATGCGGACTCAAACTTCCTCTTCCCATTGAAGAAGTGATCAAATTAATGTAAGTCTAGATCCCAGATGGTGCAATCAAATTTCCATTCATCCGGAGATATCCACTGAAAAAGAAATAAAGAATCCCAAATATTGTCGCCTTCATGGGTTCTTCAATCATCCAACAAGTGACTGCAATATTTTGAAGCGCATCTTCAAAGAGAAGGTTGATCCAGGAGAGCTTAAACTGGGGACTGAAGGAGCGCACAAAGATCCTCTCAATCACGACTTCAATCTCTCTGAGCAATCATTCAACGAAGCATTTCAATCCTTGGTCGAACATATACATGAATTTCTCTATTTGTCTAAAGCACAAAGAAAAGACATGTTCACAGCACTGAATCACAGCGTGTCAAACGTCTGTCCATCTCAGAAATATTCCATGAACCTTCATCCAGAGATGCACGACTGGGGACTGCTTACCACGGTCCATCTGAGAGGAAATGAATTCGGAAGAACGTTGATCAATGTTGACACCTCCATCAACATCATTCCACTGAAAACCACCCTAAGAGCAGCAAACATCACTCGACAAGAAACTACTCATACTCCCTTCTCAATCATAGATCCGGAATACACACCCCAGAGATGTTGATATCTATGTCATCTCAAGATGAGAATAGACTTGACTTGGACTGAAGCTAAGTTTCACATAATCAAGGGAGATCCAGGATATGACATGATCCTCAAATGAGCGTTGATCCATGTTGAAAAGATGGCTACTGACAAAGCGTCTTTGGTTGCACATCTCTCCAATGAAGAAAGTTCTAATCCAGAAGATTTGGTGGGCATTCCACCATCAACGCACTTGGATGAATTTCTTTCACGAGGTTTAAGCAAGAACCAACAAAAAATGCATAGACATTCATCAAGAGGTTCCGCACTCATGCAAGTCTCATTCCTCCCATGTCTATGTCATTTATTCCCTCAAATGCTATCCTAGCATGGGGACTCTATCAACTCTACTATTGCAAGATGTTATGATAGTAGCTTCGCCACATTAATATTTTACCAAGTGGTTGAATCTGACACCTCTCCGAATCAAGCATCTCACTAAGACATTCATTACTGAGATGATTTTCAAGCACGACAAAGAATATCATGAGTATTCCCTATAATATTTGCATGAGTATCCATATGGGCCACAAAATCAGAAGGCTTTGATGTATGCGCAAGTGTGGAATCCTACCGCAAAAGGAATGCAAAATCAACAGAAGATACTCGGTGCCGAGGCGAACAAGCGAAAGACATTCGATGCTTAAGGGATGTGACGCTTCAATGCACAAGCATCTAAGGTTTGAAATATTTGGGATTTTCTTAACTTATCCACTTTTTTCAATTCCTCCAAAATATATGCAATACTTGCATTAAGTAATTGAATCTATCAAACCAAAATAAAATCCCTACAACTATCAATCACCTACTTCTCTAAGGCCAACCGATATTCAAAACATCTCTGAGTGTTATATTCTTCAGAAGCCTTCAGATTGTACTCCCAATCAAAGAGTACACCTTCGATAATAGCGCCTCTATCTTCAGCATCAATTTCAATAAATGTGTTCCACATAAAAAGTCATTGCAACCTGATGTGGTGCCATGAAACATCATCAATGGATCACTACATTACAAACCTTTCGCGACTGAGGAACGTCTTATCTTCACCGATCACATCCAGAATGGAGACTGCTGCTTCTGTCTGCAACAACATCGATTCCCTGACGAAGCCACATCACAATAAAGTCAAACTGTTCAGGAGAATTTGGGTTGAAACCCTAGTACACCCTCATCTTAGGGATGCTCAACTCACAGACTAGTTCGTGAATGTAAAGACTCACTGGGTGGAGGAGCAAAGATTATGTCGATAATCATGGTTCTAGCATTTTCGGTCTTTGGAGCAACTCCGACCATAGTATCGGCATCAACAAAGATATATGGAAGACCTCCATCCATGGTATCAGCATCAACAAGGATCTCTTAAGCAAATCCAATTGTAATCTCAGCATCAACAACAGTATCAGAAGCAACATCCTCAAGACCGGCTTCATCAATTGTCCATCCTCTGAGGTGTTACTCAATGGATCAGACTTATCCAAGTACTAATGATTAATATCAAGATGTGTATACATGAAAACATGTTAGCATGAAATTCTTCCCGAAGCTTGCATGACGGACAGACACAAGCCAAAGTTTTCTACAAGATGTTCTCATCACTTCTACAAATGAGATACAACACATTTCAGGCCATGGGTTTACAAAACCGTACCAATGGGTGAGGAATGGAACAATGCTTCCTTAATCAAAAATTTCTGTCTATGTCTCTGCTACAACATACCAAAAGGGCGCATCAATCGGACATACAAGCAGAAAGATATGTCTTCCACACCCAGGTTTATGAAATCTGAAAATTATCACGGGATTACAAGTTATGAATGTTCGCGCGTCATTGACTAACCTATACATCTCCAAACTGAAGGATTCTTTTTGCATATGATTCCTCAGTCTCTTAGCTTCGAAAGTTGGGGTCAATCATCAAATTCCGACATTGTATGAAGTTTCAATGGCTTTCAGAGTAGACGACGCGCAAGCAGAAATTTCTAGAAGGGATTCATGACACTCACAATCGATTGATGTCTACCAGGTCTTTCCCTAAGTCCTTCATCAAGGTACTCCAAATTTGACCACCTAGGTATTTACATCAAGTTTTTTCTACCTAGGTCCTCTATCTATGTCTTTCCAAAAGAAGGAAAAACGAAAAGGATATTTCACAAAATACTGGGGACTGGAAGATTATGACAAGACACGGTCGTGCTCATTCCAAATTCAGATTGATCGTTCAGTCAAATGTTGCTCGTTTCTTCATCATCTCAAGGTCTTCTAGAACAATTAGAATTTTCGGAGCATGGATAAACAAGCTAAAAAAAAATCAGAAGAAGGATCGTTCAGGCGTATGGACGTTCGTACGCTTCAGAAAGCAAGGTTTCTTATATTCATGGAGCATAAATACTGGAAAAACGTCAAATCGGGCTTCAGTCACTTCAAATGTATTCAAAAGCAGCATCTTCACGAACCTGATATGCAGAGACAGTCGCATCACCATTTTGGTCCACAAGATTGCTCATGTCACCATTATCAGTTTCATCATCCTCTCTTTCGTCGTTTCACACATGATGAGACGATTATATGAATTGGAGTGCTTCAAATATGGAATTCAAAGGGCAACCAAAAAACAGAACGTAAGTGATTAATATCATCAACATCCTTCATCAAGCGCGCAATACACAAGCAAATGGCCTAAAGACGCAAAAAGGGGGTTTTACAACAAGCTCGTCTGAGGCGATTTTACACTGCCCTGCACAAAGAGACAATCTGGGAGAAATTGGTGAATAATCTAGGGATAGGTCATATGTCATTCTATTTGTATGAATGTATTCTACAACATATCCAAAATTTACAGAAATTGGACAAATGAGCAAAAAGATGTGGCTGAAACATCAAACTACATGACAGCTGAAAAATTCCTGAAGACTTCCTGAAAGTTTACTGTTTCATCGATTTTAACCCTTAAATGAGCTCAAACCTCTAAAATCTTCTTTCACAAAGCTAGGAAATTTCCTGAGCATCAAAAAGTTGGGGTAGATCGTCAAAAACGGACATCGTATGAAGATTCTACAGCATTTTCAAACAAGACCTAACTTCCGAATTTTCTGATGACGAATTATGACAAAATTCCTCATTCATCCACATGGATCTTCATCAATTCAATCATCAAGTGAAGATTTCATGTATCTATCAAGAAGATTTAACGTGAAGACTTATTTGGATCCTCCACAGGTCATTTGAGGATTCAGAACATCGAAGAAAACAATTCCCTTGCAGTTGGTGAATGGTGATACATATTGGTGCTTCGAAGACCAACAACTTGGTAGGACGATGATCTTTTCTTTAAAGAAGTAGGCCCGTGGATCCTAAACCGACCAAGGTTAGACGTCCCATCACCAAATCAGCGTTGCTACACCAATTTATGCTCGTTAGACGATGCTCCATCATGCTACTGGGATCTTCATTCAAGTCATGGCTTGCTCGTACGCAACATCATTTGAGAAAATCGAAAATCCGGTAACATTCTATCTTACAACTAAGTTCAATTACTTATTTCGTCCGTAACTAAAAAAATCACCATCCAGTGCTGACTGAGGAACATGACTGTCCCTCACTAAGCATGGGACTTAATGTTGATGGTGGATTTTTAGTAAGGGGTAAAATCGTAACCTTATATATTCCTGATCCAGTAGTCATATGAATATTGAGACTTATGTCTCTCATTAAAGCATGAAAACTCATGTCACAAGAACCTTTGACTGAGTATACTGACTCTCGGAGCATACATGAATATGCAGTCTCTCAATTGAGGCAACGACACATTTCATGAATAATGAAAAATTTTAGTAATCACTTTTATACAGAATCGAACGATTGGACGGCTCCTAGACAGCTTGCCTGCTAGTATAGCTATAACGTCTTCAAGATGTAACAATGTTTTCCCTGACTATATAAAAGACATGTGTATAGAAAATTAATGATTGGACGGCTCCTAGACAGCTTGCCTGCTAGTATAGAGCGATAATGTCTTCAGGATGCAACAACGTTTTCCCTGACTATACGTAATAAATATGACGCTTCAACTAGCTCATATCGCTCAATTCTCGAATAATTAATGCTCATAGACAACGTGCTAGTATAGAGCCATCAATTAATTATTTCTAGTCACTAAATTCATTAACTGAATCCCTAGAAAATATTCTACGTTCTTCATAATATTTCATTACTTCAATTCATGGCTCTTCCCAGCAGAATTCCATGGGTTAGTAATAAATATTCAACGTACGGGCATCTGAGCCACTATCAAATAAGCCCCGACAAAATGGTGCAAGTGTACTCAGCAATAATGCACTAACGAGCATTCAAAAAATACGAAGGAAGGATGAACCTATGCAAAATAGGAAGGAAAATAATAATAATAATAAAATATTAATTGAGGCGCTAAGGGACCAGGCCCACCGGTCGGTCGAACATGCCACCATGGTCGGTCCACCCTCTTCCCATATTTTATCTTATTTTCCTTGCTCTCATGAAAACTCCTTCATTTTAACAAACTCCTTCGTTTGAGGAAACTCCTCAGTTTCATGGTGTTTCCTTCATATCAAGGAAATAATATAAAATTAGGAAAGGTATCACGGGACCGGGTTTACTAGCCGGCCGGCCATGCCCTAACTGTGGCCGGTCCCACACCTTGTAATTCCTTATTATTTTATTATTATTATTTCCTTCATCTTATAAACTCCTCGCAAGGAAATAATCATGATATTTCCTTCACACCAAGGAAATAATATAAAATTAGAAAGCAAGGCATCACGGTTTACATCACATCATTAGGTACATCAATGGGTGGGAGTCCACTTTCGGGATTGCTAAGCGTGAAAGAGGGATCCTCCGACCATGCCCTAGCCATGGCCGGTCCCACACCTTGCGACCCCTTATTTTATTATTATTATTATTTCCTTCATCTCATGGAAACTCTTTCGTTTTAAGGAAACTACTTCGTTTCAAAAAACTCCTTAATTTCATGATATTTCCTTCACATCATGAAAATAATATAAAATTAGAAAATGTGTCATGGGACCGGGCTCATTAGCCGGCCGACCATGCCTTAGTCGTGGCCGGTCCCACACCTTGTAATTTCTTATTTTATTATTATTATTTCCTTCATCTTATGAAGTTCCTCCGTTTAAGCAAAACCCTGATTTCTTCATATTTTCTCAAATGTTGCTCAAACGCGCATCAGAAAATATCAAAATTCTCAGGACTGAGACGCGGACGCTATGGTGACATGGGCATATTACCTTTGATCGACCTAGGTTGGCCCTTTGGTTGGCCCTTTGGCTGCAATAGGCCGGTCTCACACATTTTCATCATTTGACCTAATTTGTTCACATTAGGTTTAAACTCTTCCAAAAAATTTGGAATTTCATCAAACGATCGTCAGTCGGTCCCATGACCAACCAGGGCCGGTTCCATGACCCCTTGGTCGGTCCCTCATTTCTTCATAATTAGGTTTTATTACCTAACGCTCAAGCGAGCATTATTTTAATAAATGATTAAACCAGCATTTAATCATCCTTTCACCAACTTGTCTTCAAGAGACTTTGGTATTTGCTCACTCAAGCATCCGGGCGCTACATGGTCGGCCCATCATCCCATTTATCCGGTCCCTCCTTCACTTCGTGGTTGATTTTCAATAAATCATCAATTGATCAGCAATTTAGGGTTTCGAACCCAAGGCTCATAATTCCGAGCAGGTTCAAACACTAATAATTTTACGTTGATCCCGTGATCAACATTTTAATTGATTATACTCGGTCCAGTTGCCAGTATTTTAAATTAATATTTTATTTGGTCCCGCTACCAATAATTCATCAAACGAGCAACTTTTGCTCAGATGAGAAGTATTTGCTCACCTTAACTATCAATATTCATTCGACAATTATACCTTTGTCTCAACAAACATGTTCAATTCATGAGTCCGAGAACATTTGTAAATCATGTTCGACTCAGCAATACAAAGACTCATCGTCTCATCAAGTCGAGAACTGACTAACTAAATACACGTATGCCTTGCAGACTCCACAATCACGAGACATCAATCGTGTCACATGGGGGTATATCAACTAGGGTTTTGGTCATGCAAGCAGTTAGAGGAGTTAGCAAAGTAGTGGGTGTACAATCAACCAAGTCTCCGCACGATGAGCAACTGGTTTTAACACGATTTCCTACTTCCCACTCTTTGACTCCAGCAACTGTCACACTTCATGGGATCAAGGTGTCTATGATTCTTGCAATATAAATAAGTCTCTGAACCCATGATTAAAGAAACAGACAACAAGAGAATAAGAACTCAGTGTCTGAGCAATTACTCTTAACAGAGCAAATTCAATCAATCAGAACTTATCTTATTTCTTCACGCAGAATACACAACACACCTACAATCCTTGATCACCATTAATCTCACACATTTCTCAGCTTCTCTCATACAGATCGACCCATCCTCTCTTGTGACCGAATTGACTCTGGAACGACCATTGTCTTGGTTTAGGTCGGAGTCTTACAGATTGATCGCTCGAATTCAAGCACTCCCTTTGCACTTCATCTGTGTGAGGTTAGGCAGTTTGATTGGTTCGAGGAGTCTCCTCCGCACGGTCGTCTCCTTATTTTCTTAAAAAACCAGCAAATTGTTTTGCCCCATCTACAAAGTTATAATTAAACCATACACTTGGGTTGATCCATATAGTTTAAGGTTCGGTTTCTAACTAGGAACTATATACCGGGTGTATACCTTGTTGTCGTCATCTTCGTGGCGGTTTTTATCTATATTAGATCACACAAGGTATCAGACTTATAGGTTCATAAAGATTATGGTGTACTTGGTACCCTCGTCATTTCAAGAATAAAGGTTCGAAACTTCTCCTAAAAGACACAATAGAGGATGAAATGCAAAAGGTAAAAGGTACTTTTCAAATAAGATAAACTATCTTAATGTATCTATTGTAGATACAAATGATGTGTTGCTTTCTCACCCTATCACTACCTAGTTCTTTACAGATGCATCCTCAAAGTATCTTGAGAGATAGAATTGTAATTTCAATGCTAGTATGAGATATCTCAAGTAAGGAATAAAGGGTTATATCTGAAAAATTCATTAAGTTTTTCTTATAGTGGGCATGACCCGTATGCCATATTGTACTACTTTTGGTTCGCGAACTTTTTAGTTCATGTGAACAATAAACCTTGTTGATGCCTTTTCATGCAAGTTAGTGGTTTCCTAATCTTCTTCTAACTAGTCATGAACATTATATATAGTTTTTATATATCTTTAACTATGTTCATCAAAAGAATGGGCAGCTCAAAGAGACCTCATGAAACAATCATCCTTGATGGGAAAGACATCAAAAAGGAAAGTTCTTTGCAAGTTGCCTTAAAAAAAGGATGACTATGATGAAAGAACAAAATTCCTTGTATACATAATCTATAAAGGATCTAACTAATTCTAGCAATGATTCTAAGGTTGAAATTACAAATCTTCAATTACAATTGATCACCTGATTGATGGTCAAACCAAGATCCTTGAAGAAAAAAAAGGTCATTATAAAAAACCAGAAGAAGCTCATCACTGAATGCAAGAAAGCTCATTAGTTTGTCTGAATTGTAAACTGAAAGGTTGGAATCCTAACTCACAAAAACATGGTCTCTACACCGTTAAACAGATCAAGGATCCCAGTGACTCATTTTATGATGGCGTGCTTTAAAGGTATGAAGAGGTCGATGAAGTCTGAGTCCAGTTACTATGTTTTGGATGCTTTTATTAGTTATTTTTTTATTTTTACTAGTTAAATCCTTCCTTGTAGGAATTTTATACTTATTATTTAAGGATGAACACTTGCTTTTGGAGTAGTTCTTGTTAGAGCATTACTTAGTCGAACTCACAAGTATTGTTATCTCAAGCTTGTTGTCAAAACTATATCTTCATTTTTAGTCTACAATTAGTTAAGTCTCGGATTAGGATAAAATTGTAGTTGAGAAACGGACATCGCGACAGTCATCATTGCGTTCTACCGTTTGAAGGCGATGATCAACCGAAGCTTTTGGAGAACTTCTTCAACAAAAGGTAAGTGAATACTGAACCACCTATTTCTCAAGTTATACTCATCTTTTTAATGATAAGAAGATGTCGCATAACTAATTAGACTATCATGCATATTCAAGAATTTCGAGTCGAGAACTAATTACCAAGTTAGACGACTTCTCGAAATATAATGACTAAGCTTAATGAACATTTGTTCATACTTGATGAATTTCGGTTAAGGACAATTTATTGTTCGCAATCAAAATCATGGTTCAAGTTTTATCATTCGAAAATAACATGGAACAGTTATATGTGTCATTGATGTTATTCGGGAATGTTTCGAATCGATTTAGAGAGAAATATAGAACTATTATAGATTCGGATATTGGACAACGTTATTAGTCTTACAAACTGGGAAAACTGTTATAAGTCTGATGCCGTATTACATGTACTCGTACACGTAACGGAGCATCTATATGTCGACAAACATATTTTTTGTACGCATATCCTTATGCACATTTTGTAAATATATGTTAACTCATGAACTGGATTGGTACGCATACCCGTATCCAACCCGAAAAGAATTGTGGTCACGGAACCGGTTTGGTATCCCTACCAGTACACGTACCAGAAAAGTTCAGTGTTCCTGAACTCGGTTTGTGTATCCATGCCGGTACGCATACCAAAATAGTTATGTGGATTCCGGAACCGGTTATAAGCTTAAGAAGTACACATATCGGTACACATACCTAAATAGTTATGTGAACTCCAGAACTTGGTTGTGCTAGCTTAATAGTATACAAATCGGTACATGTATTGTGACTGACCTGACTTACGAACGACTATGGTATTTGTACTTTGTACATCTACTAACCATGTCGATTATTTTCAAATGCAATAAATTTATTTCTACGTGATAATTAGTATTTGATCAAATCTCTAAAAATACTATAGACTTACTTGATCACATGATTGTGACTCAAGGTTAAAGTATTAAGTGTTTATGAAAATGAATATTAAGCTTATAAGTTCATATCGGCTAGTTTCGGCTAACCACCTTGAACATAGTGTTTATACACGGCTCGGTTACGGTTTCACCTAATCAGAGTGTATATCTTGTTTATGTAATCAGATTCAAAGATTTATCTAACGGCGGATATTGTTTGCTTGGTTCCAAAGCTACCTTAACTTAAACCAATAACAACCTATGCTTTGAATGTCTGGTTTTAGCGACTACAAAGACTTCATTGGGATTTGATAGACATATTTTTGTGTTGAAGTTGTCCTCAATTTTCTATATTGTTGGTACTCGATTTTGTACTTATTATGGTGTTTTATGTGTTTGTAGGTATTTTTAGGAAATAAACATTTTTGGAAAATTCGGCTTGAAAAATTATCCGGACACCCCCAGATGACAGTTGCTAAATGGACCCCGGTTTTAGATAAGGGGCACCTTTTTTTTTCTTCATTTAAAAAGAAAAAAAATAGTTTTGGCGGGAAAATGTGACAGGCACAACAAAAGTTGGAGTCGATATTTAGGGGTGTTTTAGAGAGATTCAGTGGATGAGATTCATTGGGATGTCTTGATTGGGTGTAACAGGCGTGGTATGATTGTTGGTTTCGACTGAATTTGGCTAGATAATACTAGAGATGGAAACACGGCAATTCGTGCATGGGAGAGATATTTCACGGGATTGCATGAGTTTTGGAGAGATTTTCTCGTGATTTTCTTTAGCAGATTGATTGGAAATGATATTTTGCGATGAAACAGGGATAGTAAACGTGCCAGAATTGAGGAAATCATGGAGTTCACATGGTTTCGAGCTGAAACACTAAATAATATTTCACCGGAAAATAATCTCGGAATTGGTTGTATATTTGGGAAGATTTCATGAGACAACACGAGTTTAACTACTTCTGGGACGTGTTTCAAACAAATTGGAGTGTGTCAGCTATACAAAAACGCGTGAAGATTTAAAATAGGGAAATTCTCGTATCTTGCATGAAAATATTTTTGATTGACTGCCGAGATTATTTGGAGTTATAAGGATTTATTCTCGGTCAGAATGGGTATATATATGCTCCCGGGATCACAGTGAGGGTTTACGGAGGTTTTGGGAAAAAGAGAGAGCTGCAGGGTAGTTGATCATCAACAGAGAAGAAAAAAAATGTGAAGCACAAAATATAGTCAAAGACCAATGTCTATTGACTGTCATCAATTCTTCCTTTTGTAACAGTGACTCTGTTTTATTTGTAACAGTCATTTAACTAATTTGTAACACCTTTATACTATTGTGAATCTTTGTTTTATTAGAATTTCATCTTTGTAAACACCATTTTTAGCAATGAAATCATACTTTAAGCGTGTTTCCAATATGATGAGCTAAACCCAATCCCTGGGGTAACGGAGGAAGCCATTTTCTCAAAAATCATGTGATAATCTATATTTTATAAATTTATGCAATATTTTTATATGATTAATTGCATTGATAAAAAAATGAATTAAATGGTTTTTATTAATCAAATGTGTTAGAGCACTGCTCGGTCGAACTCGCACGCGTTGCTATCTCAAGCTTGTTTGTCAAGTTTAGTTGCCAAAACTATAATTCTTGATTTCTAGTCTACTTGTAGCTAAGTCTCGGATTAGGATAGAATGTGTAGTTGAGCTTTAGACTTCACGGCGCTCATCGATTAAAGACGAAGAACTACTAAGGGGAGCTTGTGGAACTTCATCAACAAAAGGTATGTGGAGATTTGAACCCATCTATCACTCAAAAGTCTATTTCTACTCTATCTCCTATTTGAGACAAAAGTCGTATAGCTATATAGACTTCAATTATACATATTTGATATTTCGAGCTGAGTTTAACTCGCCTACATATTTCTCGAAATATGTGTTGGTGTAGATGGTGGATTTTCAACAAAGGGCAAAACCGTAAAATTATGAGGTATGTTTCTGACACGGCTTTTAGGCAAGCGACGATTCATATTTTATGAAGCCACGATGAATATGTCTTTCGAAAAGCCTCCACTAGCTGAGCGTTCGATCCCTGGCAATTCGTCGTGCCCTCTATGTAGAATAACGTAATTGGGCGGTTCTCCGTAATATTGAGAGCAATAAAGCCTTCAGGACGTCGGTGATACTCACTGTTCCCTGACTACATGAGAGAGACCCCCCTATGCATAGATGAACGATTGGGCGGTTCTCCGTAAGATTGAGAGCAATAACGCCTTCAGGACGTTGGTGACACTCACTACTCCTTGACTATGTAGAGAGATCGTGTATAGATCCAGACGGTTCTCCGTAAGATTGAGAGCAATAACGTCTTTAGGACTTCGGCAACACTCGTTGTTTCACTGACTATACGCAAGAGATTAAATTCTACCGTGACATTCACCACTGAATTCCTAGAAGATAATCTATCTTATCTCATTACTCCTATTTCATGATCGAAATGGAAATAGATAAATGTATTACTCCGATTTCATGATCGAATCCACGGCTGATCTCATGAAATGGTAATAGATATTACTCCGATTTCATGGTCGAACCCACGGCTGGTCTCATGAAATGGTAATATCACCACTTATTTTATTACTCCGATTTCATGGTCGAATCCACGGCTGATCTCATGGAATGGTGATAAATAATCTCATTACTCCGATTTCATGATCGAATCCACGACTGATCTCATGAGATGGTAATAACTACTTTCATTACTCCGATTCTGTGCTCGAATCCACGATCCCATGGAATGGTAATACCTATTTTATTATTACGAATTCATGGTCGAATCCACGGCTGATCCTATGAATTAATAATAAAAAACTACTCACTTTTATTACTCAGTTTCATGAATCATTCTCCACTAAATTTCATGAATTAGTAATAAATACTCAACAATCGGGCATCAAGACTACCACTGAGTAAGCCCCATAAAATGGTGCGAGTGTACTCGACAATGATGCACGAACGCGCATCCAAAATATGGACAAATGAGGAATCCCGCACAAAATAGGAGAGAGAAAATAATAACATTAAAAAAATGGAGAAGGCCGACCGTGCCCTAGCCGTGGCCGGTCCCATGCTTCCTCCATTATTTTAGTTGTTTTTGTTGTTTTCATAAACTTATGAAGACTCCTCCATTCCAGCAACTTTCCTTGTTTGAGCAAAACTCGTGGTTTCTCCATATTTTTGTGGGATTTCACAAAAGAAATAATAATATAAAATAGGGAAAAGTGTTACGGGACCGGGCAACATAGCCAGCCGACCATGCCCTAGCCGTGGCCGGTCCCACACCTTGCAATCCCTAATCTTTCATAAATTGTTATTTTTCTCATCTTGTGAAACTCCCCAGTTTTAGCAAAATTCATGGTTTCTCCATATTTTCTCAAATATTACGCGAACCATGAAAAAGCCAAAAGTCAACATGGTCACACGACCGACTAGGATACTCATGAAAAATATATTAAAATATTATTATTTTAATATTCACAAAATATTGATCAAACGAGCATACTTGCTCATTCGAGCAAAATCGAAGGGCGGCTCAAAGGCTTGCAACAAGCCGGTCCCACACGTTTTCACACTTTTTGACCTAATTTGTGCAATCGCTCATATTGGGTCCAAACTCTTCACAACTAACTCAGAGTTTGTGAAAACGCCCACCAGCGGTCCCAAGGCCACCAAGGGTGGTCTCACGCCATCTTGGTCGGTCCCTCACTTTTCTATAATTAGGTTATCTCACCTAATGCTCAATCGAGCGATATTTCAATAAATGATGAAACCGGCATTTAATCGTCATTCCTTCACCAGCTGGTCAACTCAGGACCCTGGTGTAACGCTCACTCGAGGAATTGGGCATCACATGGACGTCCATAGTCCCATGTGGTCGGTCCCTCCTTCGCTCATGACCTATTTTCAGCAATTCGTCAATCAGTGAGCAATTGCTCAAAATTAGGGTTTCGAACAAACGCTCAACAAATCACCATTCTGAGCAAGTTCAAACACTAAATAAATTTACGTTAATCCAGCAAACAACACACGGATTAATTATATAATATTCGGTAATCTACCAATATTTTATTGGGTCACGTCACCAACAAATAAATAATTTGTCGAATTGAGCAATACTTGCTCAATTGCTCGATGATCAGTAATTTATCAGTAATTCTTCGAATTGAGCAATACTTGCTCAATTGCTCGAATATTGATCCAGCTGTCAATATTCAGTAATCCACTGATTCGCTAAGTTGCTCGAATATTGATCCAACTATCAATATTCAGTAATTCATCAATAATTCGTCGAATTGAGCAATACTTGCTCACTTGCTCGAATATTGATCCAACATCAATATTCAGTAATTCGTCGAATTGAGCAATACTTGGTCACTTGCTCGAATATTATCCAACTATCAATATTCAGTAATTCGTTGAATTGAGCGATACTTGCCCAATTGTCCAACTATCAATACTCTCCGTTGAATCGAGCAATGCTTGCTCAAATGCTCGAATTTACAATAATTGCACACGAGCAATGCCAACATAAGAACTAACACGTTCAAATCCATGAATCGCTGAGCAATCGCCAATCATGTGCGATTCAACAAAACTTAGATTCTAAACAGTCAACAACTGACTAATAAATACACTTCTTTCATACAAACTCCACGATTCGTGAGACTTCAATCACGTCACATGGGGGATATCAATTAGGGTTTTGGTCTGGCGGCCTACGGCACGTGGATTCATCCACGATGAGAAATGTGAGTAAGTCGTGCAACGGTTGAGGGAGTTAGCAAAGTAGTGGGTGTACGGTTAACCAAGTCTCCGCACGACCTGGAACTGGTTTCACCACGATCTTCCACTTTCCCACTCTTTCACTCATGAAACCGTCACACTTACTGGGATCAATGTGTTCGTTATTTTGACAATATAAATAAGTCTCTGGATCCACGATTGAAGGACAACAATTTTTCGAGCAATCACTCTTAGAAATTCCATCAATCGCTCAGAACTTATTCACAAAACTCAATATTCAGCAGTTCATCAATTTGCAGAAACCTTCAACACACCCACAATCCTTGATCATCATTGATCCCACACAATTATCAGCTTTCCTCCTACATATCAACCCATCTCCCTCTTTGTGACCGAATTGACTCTGGAACGACTATTGTCTTGGTTTAGTCCGGAGTCCTACAGATTGATCTCTCGAATCTAAGCACTCCCTTTGAAGTGTATCTGTGTGATGTTCATCAGTTTGCTCGATCGAGGAGTCTCGACAACACGCTCGACTCTTCACTTTCCTAAAAAACCAGCGAACCATTTTTCCCGATCCACGGATTGGCGACCACAGTGGGAGATTAATCTCTCGGTTGCAATCTCAAGATTTCACAAAACGGTTGATCTTAGGTTCGGTTTAGTTATAAATCCTAACACAAACAACGCTAGCACTAGCAACAATGGTGGTACTCCAGAAACTATTCATGCTTCCAACAACGCCGGTGGTGATACTACTCCTCCACAAACCAATATCGAAAGTAATCCTCTTTTTGGTCGGTCTCTCGAAGAAATTAGATAAAATCCACTTACTATTGCCGATTTCATGAAAGTTTAGGAAGTTCTCGCCAAAAAATCAGATTGACACGGCTGCAATACAGAAAGAGCTATGCAATTATCTCAAAACTCTCACTGACAAGATGTCAGAGAAAGCTTAGGAGAAAGCAAAAGCCAAAGAAACATCTCCGGCTGCTGATTCTGAAGTCACTTCGATCCATGTAGAAGATGATGATGAGGTGCACAAGGATGCAGATAACCCACCAACAAAGGAACCTTCAGGCTTCATCACTCGTGAGGACTTGGAACGCTTCATGAAGGATTGAGGAAAAAACAAAACATCATCTGTTTACCGTCATCAACCTCCATATCCTAATACTACGCAAAGAATTCCTTTCCCGAAGGGCTACACTTGTCCAACGTTCACACTGTACAACGGAACATGGAATGCTCGAGAACACGTCTCTCGATTCCTGGAAGCACTAGGAGAGCAAGAACACAACCATGTCATTCGTCTGAAGGAATTCTCGAAATCCCTGACAGGCCGAGCGTACACATGGTACAACAACATTGTATCAGGGAGCATCGCTAGTTGGGAGAGATGGTTAACGCTTTCTACTATAAATACTTCTTCATCTCAGAGCAGATTACTCTCTCTCACTTAGGAAGAATGTCTCAGAAGAACAATGAACATCTGAACGATTATGTAAAGAGGTTCAGAGTCCAAGCTTTGGATTTTCATGACCCGAATGTCACTGAACAAGAACTGGTGGACTTGTGCATCAACGGAATGATCCCGGTCTACAGAGCCTTGCTGGAAAATCTTCGGTTCCAGACTTTCTCAGAGCTTCATGAAGCAGCCAAACGATCAGCGACTACTGCACCTGCTTTGCTGGAAAGAAAAAAGTATGCAAGGTCGAGGAACCTCAAAGCAGCCGACGCCTAGTCAACCATCATTACAATCTCCAGCCTTCAACAAATATTGTCGCTGAAAGGAATTAAAGGAACAACATCAGAGCGCTTTTCCAACATCCCAGACTCCTCTGAAGGCGCAAAGAAAAGATGACCAATCCTGAAATGCACAAACCTCGACCCGGCATCAACGAACGGGGAAATGATCAGACCGACTCAAACTTCTCTCTTCTCATGAAAGATTGATCGAGTTACTGTAAGTCTGGGTTCAAAATGGTGCAATCAAATTGTTGCTCATCATAGAGAGCTAACTGAAGAAAAAAATGAAGAATCCCAGGTACTGTCACCTTCATAGATTTATCAATCATCCGACAAGTAACTGCAATATTTTGAAGCACATCACCAAAGAGAAGGTTGATCCAAAATAGCTTTAACTGGGGAGGAAAGGAGTACACAAGAATCCTCTCTCAATCATAGCCTTTACACTCTCTGAACAACCTATTAAAGAGGCAGTTCCATCCTTGATCGAATGTGAATTGCTCTATCTGTAGAAGGCACAAATGAGAGACATGTTCACAACATTGAACCACATCGTGTCACGAAGTTCATTCCGGAAATACTTCTTGAGACTCCAGCCACAGACCAAGAGATGTACGACTGGGGACTGCTTACCACAGTTAATCTCAAAAAAAAAAACGAATTTGGAAGAACGTTGATCGATGATGGCACCGCCATCAACAATATTCCACTAAAAACCATTGGATCCACAGGCATCACTCGACAAGAAGCCACTCATGCTCCTGTCTCAGTCAGATATCATGAAGGAGTATCCAGAGATGCGTATCATTACATCATTCTCAAAAAGAAAGCTGGTTCAAACTGGATGGAAACTAAGTTTCACATAATTAGGAAGATCCAAGATATGACATGTTCTGCAGACGAGCGTGGATCCACGCTGGAAAGATGGCTACTAACAAAGCGCCTTTAGTTGTATATCAAAGAAAGTTCTGATCCAGAAGATTTGGCGAACATTCCATCATCAGAGCATTTGGAGGAATTTCAAACTTTGACGAAGTTGAAGCAAGAACCTGCAAAAGATGCATAGACATTCATCAAGAGGTTCCGCACTCAGGAAAGTCTCATTCCATGTCTATGTCATTTATTTCCTCACATGCTATCCTAGCATAGAGACTCAATTCTGCTAGCAACTCTGCAAGACGTTATGAATGGTAGCTTCACCGCATTAATATTTTACCAAGTGGTTGAATATGACGTTTCTCCGAATCGAGAATTGACACATTCATTACTGAGATGATGTCCAAGCATGGCAAAGAACACTTTGAGCGTTTCTCCATAGCCTTGCAGGAGTGTTCATGTGTGCCACAAAATCAGAAAGCTCTGATATTTGCACAAGTGTTGAATTACATTACCGCAACGAAAGGAATGCTGAATCAATAGAAGATAGTTGGGGCCGAGATGATCAAACCTAAGACATTCTCTAGGGATATGACGCTTCAACGCTCAAGCATCTAAGAAGCCTTCAAATTGTACTCCCAATCAAAGAGTACACCTTCGATAATGGCGCCTCTGGCTTCAGCACAAATATCTTGACACTGATTCAACACCAGCACGATCAAAGTGTAACTGGAATACAATCGATAAGTCTTCACTATCCCATGATAAGACTTCTGAAGCATATGCAACATCATTCATCAATGGATGCTACGAACTTCTTTAACTCTTCTAAGTGAATGAGGGATGCACTGGGACTTGATCTTGTTGGAAAGATCAATTCAATAAATGTTATCCAAATAACAAGTTACTGCAACCTGGTGTGATTCCATGAAACTTCATCAACGTGACCTCTCTACATCACAAGCCCCTGCAGGACTGGGGAACTTCCTATCTTCACCAGAATGAAGTCCGGTGCTGCCATCTTCCACAACAATGTCGATTCACTGACGAAACCAGTTCACAGTAAAATCATATTGTTCAAGAGAATTGAGGCTGATCAATATACTTTCATCTTGGGAATGCTCAACCCACCAACTAGTTCGTGAATGTAAAGGCTCATTGGATGGAGGAGCAAAGATTATGTCGATAATCATGGTTCTAGCCTTTTCGATCTCTGGAGCAACTCCAACCATGGTATCAGCATCAACAATGATCTCTAAAGGAACACCATCCGTGATCTCAGCATCAACAAGCATCTCTGGAGTGTAACCATTCGTGATCTCAGCATCTACAACGGTCTTATGAGCAACATCCCGCTTCATCAACTATTCGTTCTCTACATCCTAAGTCTAGAAGTGTTACTCGATGGATCATACTTCTCCAAGAACTGATAATTCATATAAAGATATGTAGACATGATAACATGTTCACATGAAAGTTTTCTCAAAGCTTGCACGACTGACAGGCACAATCCAAAGTCTTCTACAATATGTTCTCATCGCCTTTGCAAATGAGATACAACACACTTCAGGCCATGGGTTTACAAAAACGTGCCAATGGGTGAGGAATGGGACAATTCTTCCTCAACAAAAGATGTTTGTCTATGTCTCTTCTACAACATACCAAAAGGGCGCATCAATCGGACATACGAGCTGAAAGATATGGCCTTTACCGTCAAGTCTATGAAATCTGAAAAATTTGTATGGGATTACAAATTACAAATGTACGTGCTTCGTTTGCTGACCCCTACAACTCCAAACTGAGTGATTATTTTCTCATGTGATAACTCAGTCTCTTAGCTTCAAAAGTTGGGGTCAATCATCTAATTACGACGTCGTATGAGGTTCTTACAGCTTCCAGAGCATACAACATGCAAGCAGCAATTCTTAGACGGGATTCATAACTTCCACAGTCGATCGGTGTCCACCACGTCTTCCCACTAAGTACTTCATCAAGGTATCTCCAACTTTGACCATCTAGGTCTTTACATCAATTTCTCTACCTGGGTCTTCTATCTAGGTCTTGCCAGAAGAAAGGAAAACGAAAAGGAGAGATTTGACAAAATACTGGGGACTGACGGTCCACTGATCATGGCGATTAGTTTCACAATCCAAGACCCGTGGCACCAGACTCTCATGTGTTGATTATTCATCATAAAAGGAATGCTACCACCGGGACATGAAACCATGGTCATTACATCACCCCCTCTCGAGAGCAACCTCAGTTATGGTCCCGTGACAAGGATTTCAGAAGTGATGTTTCTGCGACTAACAGAAACAAGATGACACTACAAGCACCACACTCATGTATCAATCAAGGGGTCCTGATATCAAATGAATCAATGATATTAAAATCCTTCACCAACCGTTCAAGACACAAGCGAATGGTCTAAAAACACAACATGAGTGTTTTACAACAAGCTCGTCTGAAATGATTTTACACTGTCCTGGGCAAACCGACGATCTGGGAGCAATTGGTGAAGAATCTAGGGATGGTTCATATACCATTCTCTTCATATGGATGTCCTCTACAACATATCTAAAATTCAAAGCAATTGAAGAAACAAGCAAGGAGATGTGGCCAAAACATTGGACAACATACAATCTGAAAAAGTTCTGAAAGTCTCCTGGAAGTTTACTGTTTTGCCTTTTTCAGGCCCTAAACATGCTCAAAACTCAAAAAGCTTCTTTACAAAAGCTTGGAAATTTTCTGGGCTTGAAGATACATATGCAGATCGCGAAAATCTGACTTCGAACGAAGATTCTACGGTGTTTTTGCTAAAAGGCTGAAGTCTGAAATTTTCTGGTGACGTATTTCAGCAAAATTACTCGTATACTCACATGGATTCTCATTCATTCATTCACAAATCAGAAATTTCACACTTCTATAAAGAGAATACAAGAGATATACTTACTAGGGGAGTCTCTAAATCATTTGAAGGCTCGGCAATGCCAGAATCTCCATTGGCAACGCCGCTATCTCCATTCGGTTCGGGAATTCTCCATATTCCCATATCCCAAAGAAGAGCACGCTTCATCAACATGCTGCTTATCTACAATGATTTCTTCCTGGATTCATCAACAACAATTATTATTATTTCATTCAAGTAGATGTCACGATCACCTGCACAAAAAAGATACTTACATCGACTTCTTCATCAGTGCTGGATTCATGAATTGTTTGCCCGGGAACAAGTTGAAGACCGTCAATCGATGGAGCAAAGGTCTGAAAATAAATAACAAACCTTGGTCTCGTGATCCTAATTGCACGGGCAAAGTCATGACATAAGGAGCGCTAACAACTCACCAAAGAAACGGCTGGGGACTGCACGTCATTTGCTAACATCCTGTAGTCCTTACTTCTGGGTTCTCCGCTCCCGTAGACTTTCTTCCATTTCCGTGGAGTCTACATTGATCCGGGATATCACTACACGATCGTCCTATGGTAAAGCTAATGAAATAACTAGGAGTACAACTCAGTATGAAGGATCTCTCACCATCACTCAGAGGTCCCAGAAGTATCATTTCTTAAAGTTTCGTCCGTAGAGATGTTATCTCTGGAAACACCATCTTTGGAAGTGTCATCATGGGAGTCACCATTCTTGCAAAGTGGCTACTTCAAAGACATCGTTCATACAAAGCGCAGGATTCGACAGAACAATGAATCATGGAATAAAGGTGCTCACAACAACGTCTACAAAATGGTAACCATCCAACTCTTACCTATTTACAATTTCACTAGCTGTAGTGATTACAATCTCGAGAATTTGTTCGCTCCTTCAAACCTGCAAAGACGAACAAAATTTGTTATTCAAAACCATAACGTGATTTTCATAAAACTGTGAACAATTCACGAAACTTCCATCATGTGAGCAATTCACATTATTTTTCACCGTGTGAGCGACTCCCCACCGAGTGAACACTCATTGATTTTGTGCATACACTATTAGATCACAAAATCCATACAAACCGTATTTTATCAAAAATTGCTTACTTCTAGCAATTGCTGAAAATCAAAATTTTAATTTCATATAAATTTCCACCGAGTGAACATTCATTGATTTTCGTGCATACCCTCTTAAAATCACGAAATTCACGAAAACATTATTGTTTGCTTTTAACAATTGTTTAAAATCAAAACTTGATTTTACAAAATCTTTAAAATCGTGAACAATCCACGTAAAATTTTTACTCTGTGAACATTCACTGGTTTCTCAAAATTGGACAGACGTCCATTCTACAATTGTGAAAACTTACACACAAACATTATTTTACCGTGAATAATTGTCTACTTTCAACAGTTGTTCAAAAATCAAAACATTGATTTTACAAAATATATATTTTAACGTGAAACTCACATAACTTTGAAAATATATGTATATATATTTTTGCTCCCTCTCGCGAGCATCCGTCTTTGAAACGAGAGCATATGAAAGCTCACATATCGAAAATAATTTTTTTTTCATGAAAGCTCATAGACAAAAAATTTATTACTTTTATTAAGAAAAAAAAAAAAATCTCTCGTTCGAGCATCCACCTTTGAAACAAGAGTTTATTCCATTTTTGTGAAATCTCACGTATTTAAAAAAAAAAAAATCTCTCTTTTATGCTAGGGATTATTTTTTGTTTCTTAAACTAACGAACGAACGTTCGTTCCTAAGACAATGAGTTATTTTTTGGTCCTGGGCCCATAAATCCTAAATCGACCAAAACTGGACTTTTGACCGACCAAATCAGCGATGCTTCATCTCTCCGTGCTCACGGAATCACACTCTATCACACTATCAGGGTCCTCACCCGAACATTTGCTCGTACATGACACCATTGGAGCAAATCGAGGATTCTGAAAATACCTTTGTAGACCGAGTTCAACCACTGATCTCATCGACCGAAAATCACCATTTTATGCTTACTGCGGAACATGACTGTCGCTCACTAAGCAGTGGACTTAATGTAGATGGTGGATTTTAAACAAAGGTCAAAACCGTAAAATCATGATGCATGTTTCTGACACGGCTTTCAGGCAAGCGACGATTCATATTTTACGAAGCCACGATGAATATGTCTTTTGAAAAGCCTCCACTAACTGAGCGTTCGATCCCTGGCATTTCGTCGTGCCCTCTATGTAGAATAACGTAATTGGGCGGTTCTCCGTAAGATTGAAAGCAATAACGCCTTCAGGACGTCGGTGATACTCACTGTTACCTGACTACATGAGAGAGACCCCCTTCTGCATAGATGAACGATTGGGCGGTTCTCCGTAAGATTGAGAGCAATAACGCCTTCAGGACGTCGGTGACACTCACTGTTCCCTGACTATGTAGAGAGATCGTGTATAGATACAGACGGTTCTCCATAATATTGAGAGCAATAACGTCTTCATGACTTCGGCAACACTCGTTGTTTCACTGACTATACGCAAGAGATTAAATTCTACCGTGACATTCACCACTGAATTCCTAGAAGATAATCTATCTTATCTCATTACTCCTATTTCATGATCGAAATGGTAATAGATAAATGTATTACTCCGATTTCATGATCGAATCCACGGCTGATCTCATGAAATGGTAATAGATATTACTCCGATTTCATGGTCGAACCCACGGCTGGTCTCATGAAATGGTAATATCACCACTTATTTTATTACTCCGATTTCATGGTCGAATCCACGGCTGATCTCATGGAATGGTGATAAATAATCTCATTACTCCGATTTCATGATCGAATCCACGACTGATCTCATGAGATGGTAATAACTACTTTCATTACTCCGATTTTGTGGTCGAATCCACGATCCCATGGAATGGTAATACCTATTTTATTATTCCGAATCATGGTCGAATCCACGGCTGATCCTATGAATTGATAATAAAAAACTACTCAGTTTCATGAATCATTCTCCACTGAATTTCATGAATTACTAATAAATACTCAACAATCGGGCATCCGGACTACCACTGAGTAAGCCCCATAAAATGGTGCGAGTGTACTCGACAATGATGCACGAACGCGCATCCAAAATATGGACAAATGAGGAATCCCGCACAAAATAAGAGTGAGAAAATAATAACATTAAAATAATGGAGAAGCGCCCATGGGCCGGGCCCACCGGCCGGCCGGCCGTGCCCTAGCCGTGGCCGGTCCCATGCTTCCTCCATTATTTTCCTTATTTTGTTGTTTTCATAAACTCCTCCATTCCGGCAACTTTCCTTGTTTGAGGAAAACTCGTGGTTTCTCCATATTTTCATGGTTTCTCCATATTTTTGTGGGATTTCACAAAAGAAATAATAATATAAAATAGGGAAAGGTGTTGCGCAACCGGGCAACATAGCCGGCCGGCCATGCCCTAGCCGTGGCCGGTCCCACACCTTGCAATCATAAATTGTTATTTTTCTCATCTTGTGAAACTCCCCAGTTTTAGCAAAATTCATGGTTTCTCCATATTTTCTCAAATATTGCGCGAACCATGAAAAAGCCAAAAGTCAACATGGTCACACGACCGACTAGGCTACTCATGAAAAATATATTAAAATATTATTATTTTAATATTCACAAAATATTGATCAAACGAGCATACTTGCTCATTCGAGCAAAATCGAGGATTTCAGTCAAAGATCGAACTCTTCTGAAAATCCGAAATATTGCTCAAACGCACATCAAAAAATACTGAAACTCTCATAACAGAGACACGAGCATTATGAAAACACGGGAATGCTCCCTTGACCGACCAAGGGCGTCTCTAAGGCTTGCAACAAGCCGGTCCCACACGTTTTCACACTTTTTGACCTAATTTGTACAATCGCTCATATTGGGTCCAAACTCTTCACAACTAACTCAGAGTTTGTGCAGACGCCCACCAGCGGTCCCACGGCCACCAAGGGTGGTCTCACGCCATCTTGGTCGGTCCCTCACTTTTCTATAATTAGGTTTTCTCACCTAATGCTCAATCGAGCGCTATTTCAATAAATGATGAAACCGGCATTTAATCGTCATTCCTTCACTAGCTGGTCAACTCAGGACCCTGGTGTAACGCTCACTCGGGAAATTTGGCATCACATGGACGTCCATAGTCCCATGTGGTCGGTCCCTCCTTCACTCATGACCTATTTTCAGCAATTCGTCAATCAATGAGCAATTGCTCAAAATTAGGGTTTCAAACAAACGCTCAACAAATCACCATTCTGAGCAAGTTCAAACACTAAATAAATTTACATTAATCCATCAAACAACACACGGATTAATTATATAATGTTCGGCAATCTACCAATATTTTAATATTTTATTGGGTCACGTCACCAATAAATAAATAATTTGTCGAATTGAGCAATACCTGCTCAATTGCTCGATGATCAGTAATTCTTCGAATTGAGCAATACTAGCTCAATTGCTCGAATATTGTTCCAGCTTTCAATATTCAGTAATCCACAGATTCGCTAAGTTGCTCGAATATTGATCCAACTATCAATATTCAGTAATTCATCAATAATTCGTCGAATTGAGCAATACTTGCTCACTTGCTCGAATATTGATCCAACTATCAATATTCAGTAATTCGTCGAATTGAGCAATACTTGCTCACTTGCTCGAATATTATCCAACTATCAATATTCAGTAATTCGTTGAATTGAGCGATACTTTCCCAATCGTCCAACTATCAATACTCTCCGTTGAATCGAGCAATGCTTGCTCGAATGCTCGAATTTACAATAATTGCACGCGAGCAATGCCAACATAAGAACTAACACGTTCAAATCCATGAATCGCTGAGCAATTGCCAATCATGTGCGATTCAACAAAACTTAGATTCTAAACAGTCAACAAGTGACTAATAAAATACACGTATGTCATACAGACTCCGCGATTCGTGAGACTTTAATCACGTCACATGAGGGATATCAATTAGGGTTTTGGTCTGGCGGCCTACGGCACGTGGATTCATCCACGATGAGAAATGTGAATAAGTCGTGCAACGGTTGAGGGAGTTAGCAAAGTAGTGGGTGGACGGTTAACCAAGTCTTCGCACGACCTGGAACTGGTTTCACCACGATCTTCCACTTTCCCACTCTTTCACTCATGAAACCGTCACACTTACTGGGATCAATGTGTTTGCTATTCTAACAATATAAATAGTCTCTGGATCCACGATTGAACGACAACAATTTTTCGAGCAATCACTCTCAGAAATTCCATCAATCGCTGAGAACTTATTCACAGAACTCAACATTCAGCAGTTCATCAATTTGCAGAAACCTTCAACACACCCACAATCCTTGATCATCATTGATCCCACACAATTCTCAGCTTCCCTCCTACAGATCAACCCATCTCCCTCTTTGTGACCGAATTGACTCTGGAACAGCCATTATCTTGGTTTAGGCCGGAGTCTTACAGATTGATCTCTCGAATCTAAGCACTCCCTTTGCAGTGCATCTGTGTGAGGTTCAGCAGTTTGCTCGGTCGAGGAGTCTCGACAACACGCTCGACTCTTCACTTTCCTAAAAAACCAGCGAACCGTTTTTCCCCATCCACAGTTGGTAATCTTTCGCTTTAACCAAGTTCGTCTTATATTCTTGACGAAAGTCAAAAGATGATCATGTGAAAATCGCCTGGTAACATCTTATATGATTTGTGTGAGACAGTCATTTGGTGTAGACTCGGAATGTTTTGTATTGATCATTGGATCACTTGAAAATTGCTTTGAAGCTAATAGTTTGTGTGAGACAGCTATTGTCGTCTTCTAAGAATGTTTCAATGATTGAAATGGGATTTTCGAACAATTAACCATGATTGGATATAACGTAGTATGCGTACTAGTATGCTAACTGTTGCAAGTTATTCCAAGTCCGGGAACCATAGTATGCATACCCGTATGCGTACTAGTAATTTGTTAGTTGAAGTCCGAGAACTTAGTATGAATACCCGTATGCGTACCGGCGTAACAGTTTAAGTCCGGGAATTCAATTGAGTTTGGTCATCAACGACAGTGTGCGTACGCGTTCGCATACTGGCGAACCCAAACCAAGTCCGTCTACTTAGGTATGCATACCCGTTTGCATACTTGAGTGGGTTATGTTCTAAAATCGGTTTGTTCATGAACTAATACATTTATAAAATAAGGAATGCAATCTTTTGCAAATCGTGGCTATAGTGTTCATGAATTGATTCGAATGAATAAAAATCGATTTTGCTTCAATTGTGTATTGTATACTTCTATGAGAATACAAACAATTGAACAACTCTACAACTAGTTTCATTTGAGTCATTTGAACTAGTTGTGCTAAGATGAACAAGGTTGATATGAAAGTGTTCATATGGCTAACTTCGGTTAACTATTGTTGATCCAACAAGGTGTACACGTTTAGGTACGGTTACCCATATCTAAATGAAGTCACTTTTTCATTTGTGTGTAACAAGCTAAGTTCGATCTAACGGTTGAAAGATATTAGCTTGAGTCTAATCATTTTTTCATCTAACGACGAATATTGAATGCTTTTTTACCAAGGTAACATTGATTGCAAACCCTAATTTGAAGACTATATATAGGTTTTTCCTAAAACCATTATAGGTTAACGACTTAAAGACTTCATTGGGATTGTGAAGCCAGACCCAACTATTTTCTCTGTAATTGCGTATTCTGATCTTGCTTTGTTCTATCGTATTGAGTATTATCTTCTCTAAGATTTGCTCGAGATTTAATCTCCGATAGGCAAGATAAAAAGTAGTCACAAACATCTTCGCCTCATCGTTTGTGATTCCACAATATCTTTTTTCGCTACCATACGATTAAGATTATTGTGAGGTGATTGATATTACAAGGCTGTTCTTCGGGAATATAAGTCTGGTGTATCAATTGGTTCCTGTTCACCTTGATTTATCAAAAGACAGAATAAAAACTCGTAGGTATTTTTGTGGGAGACAGATTTGTTTATCAAGTTTTCGACTTTGGGTCGTAGCAACTCTTAGTTATGGGTGAGATCAGTTAAGGGAATCAAGTGCGTAAGTCCTCACTGAACGCGAAGGAACGCGACCTTGATCGGTGTGAGATTGGTTAGGGCTCAACTACATTCAGTCTGAAGTTAACTTGCAGTAGGCTAGTGTCTGTAGCAGCTTAATACAGTGTGGTGTTCAAATCTGGACTAGTTCCCGGGGTTTTTCTGCATTTGCGGTTTCCCCGTTAACAAAATTTATGGTGTATGTGTTATTTCTTTTCCGCATTATATTTTCTATATAATTGAAATATCACAGGTTGTGTGTAGTTCAATCAACCGTTCAATTTGTTTCTCATAATAATCAGGCTCACGGATTCTATCTGTTTGATTTGCTGATTACATTGAGAAACATAGATATAACTCTTGGATATATTTCCATTGATTGAGTCTGACTGTCTAGTTGATTCTCTTGGAAATTATATTGGAGTTTGTCCATACAAATTTCCTAAACGAAATATTGAGTGTGGTTGTTAGACCCCCGCTTTTTCAAAATGTGTTCTCTCTTCATGATGCATGCTTATTTTTAGACTCTTGATGCTATACTTGCGACTAACATTTGATATTTTGGAAATCTGATTTTGGCAATAATTTAGAATCGAATCAATTGTTTAAATTGCATGATATTAATTAATTTTGAACCACATAATTGTTGATGAATGGTGGAATCCTAGCCCCAGTTTCTCCATAATATTCACATCACCTAGTTATTTAAGTTTGCTATATTTTTAGTTGGAAAATTAAGTCTAGAATCTGCTTTCACAAGTGTTGAACGAATCATATTACTCCAACATTATTGAAAACCACGTCAAATTTTGGGGTCGCCGACGCGGATTTTTCTTAAGGTTTAGAATTTTAGATTTAATTTGTAGATTTTTTTTGTAGCTTTTTTTTTAATTTTATTTGTTCTATTTTACGTTGTTGGGTATTTGTCTTTTCACTACATATTTTGGAATTTGGAGCGAAAAAAAAAGGAGTTGCCAAAGGTTTTGGTGATCCATTAAAGATTTGGATTCAAAGACAAAGCGAAAAGAGCGAAAGAAAAACAAAAATTAAAAAAAAAAAAGATTTTTTTTTTGGTTATTATTTTTAGATTTTTTTTTTAGAAATTGTATTAGGATATCTTTTATTTTTGTAATTTTCTTTTTCTTTTGCACTTTACTTTTTTTTTTTTTTGACATTGGACTTTGTACATTTTTATTTTTAAACCCTAAGGAAGTGTAATATTAAATATTAAACTGCACAGGGAAGGACGCCAATTACGATATTTCCTCGGCCCCTCGGGTTCGTACACTGACGTAGGAGTCGGTAGAGTCGACTTCAGAGGTTCATCCCTCGTCTGGAACGGGAGGTAAGTTTGTCTAACACCCGCGAATCCCCTGTCAGCGGGTTTACTGTCTTCCTTCGTATGCATATATGTTGAGGACTAAAAACGATTTAATTTTATAATAGAGGGCAAGGCCTGGCCATATAATATAAGGGTTCAGATTTCATCAACGTTCTCTTCTTGCCCGCCATAGGAATACACAACCTAGGCGAACCCAAGCTTAAAATACTGACTAGAACGAGACCGATAGGGTAACGAGCTTAATAGGAAAGTCGTACAAAATTTATATTGGTTGCTCTATTAAGCCTAACTCAAAGTTCATGATGATTATTGTAAGTTGAGAGTGTCGCCTTGTAACCCAAGGAAACGTTTTCCGGTGAGGCGGGGGTATTCAAGCTCTCTTGAGCTTCTCATGTCTCTATTTAGCTTACTTTAGTTCAGATTGATTCCAGAGAGGTTTGCTGACAAGTTGCCTTTATGAAGAATATAAGATGGTCTAGAAAAAATCTAAGGGAGCCATCATGATTTTTGTTTACTAGAATCAATAGGCTTGTTGTGGTGGAGTGAGCCTTGTGTGTGTTTGCTTAGAACATCCCTTCCTTGAAGGATTTTTTTCTTTTTAGTTTTTTCTAGTGTATGCCCGAAGTCATTAGAGAGCGGGGTTGTAAAAGAGACACTCTGGGTCGATTGATTAGTGAAAAACCTAGTAGTGCTTCTTGTGGAAGCGGGGAGCTCGAAGACTCTTCTTTTGAGAGCCTTGTTTTTAAAAACTTCAATTTTGGGAACCTGTCTCTTCGTGATGAAAGTACCCCTAGTACTTCAGCTATGCCAACAATGAAAACTTTAAAAGATTACATGTACCCAACTAGGTCCAACCGACCATCTTGCATTAAATTGGAAGCCTCTACGGCTAATTATGAGTTGGAACCTGGTATTCTTCAGATGGTCCCTATATTCTTAGGAAAAGATGATGAAAACCCTTACTTTCATGTTAGGGACTTTGAAGAAATTTATGGAACAATTAAGATTAAAGACCTTAGTGATGAAGTCTTGAAACTTAGAATGTTCCCTTTTTCCTTGAGAGATAAAGCCAAGTCTTGGTTGCATAACCTACCATCCGAGCCTAGAGAAACATGGAACAAGCTACTGCTGCATTCAACTTAAAGTTTTACCCTAAGCATATCTATTTGGCAGAAAATTAGTGTCAGTGTGCAACAATAAGGAGAATATCTTTATAGGTTTTTAGAGAGATTCAATGATCTCTTGTCGCAATGTCCTTACCATCGGTTTGAGAAAATGAAACTAGTATAGATTCTTTATGACGGTTTATACTTTTCGACCAAATCCATGGTCGAGTCTTTATGCGCTGGTGGGTTCACGAATAAAACTGCTGATGAAGCATATTCCTTCTTAGAAGATGTAGCTAAAAATCCCAAAATGGAAGTCTTGTGTTGAACCCCCTAAAAGACTCTTGGTCAATAGAAGTAGCACCAATGTGGTAGATACAAACTTTAAATCAGATGTTAAGTTTGTTGCTTTGTCTAGAAGGTTAGAATCTTTGGAATTGAATTAGTATAAACATAGGTCTTGTGTTGAACCTGATGATAGGAATAGAGCCTCTCAAGTCTCTAGTTGCGGAATAGAGCCTAATAACTCATTTTTGGAAGGTCAGGTTAGTGAAGAGCAAGCCCATGCTATCTATAATAACTCTAGGTTTGAAAAGCGTCAAATGTCTGACCCATACTCATAGACTTATAACCCTGGTTGGAGAAACCATCCTAATTTCTCATGGTCTAAGGGCTAGAGTCAAGTTCAGTCTAGTAATTCTCAGCCTCCCCCAGGTTTCGGTTATAATAAGAAATCTTCAGGTCAAGACCAGTTCCAAAAACCTTCTGAGAATAAAATGACCGGCTTAGAGGACTCTATTAACATGTTAGCAAAGACCCTAGAGATGCTAGCACAAAGTCACATTAGTTTTCAGCAGGAAACCAAGCAGAATTTTTAAAATAATGCCCAGACTCTTGCTAAGTTAGAACTTCAAGTAGTCCAAATAGCTAAGACTCTAAGTGAGAGAGATAATGGAAGGTTCCCTAGTCATACTGATCCTAATCCCAAATGAGGAAAATCGTACAATCATGTGAATTCTTTTACAACCCTTAGGAGTGGAAAGAAAGTTGACAATAAGGTTGCCATGCCTAACAGTGAACATACTGTAGTTCACCCTTCTGAGCCAGAAAATGAGGAGACTGATAGAGTCTCTAAATAGACCAATGAGGATCCTGATGAGCTTGTCTTTGTTCCCAGAGCCTCATTCCCACAGCTGCTAGTTCCAAGTAAGAAGGAGTCCAACTTTAATGATACTAGTTTTTCACCCATGCGATGCACGGGTCAGTGTCTCTCTTATGAAATATTTGATCCATGTTTTAAAATTGATTTCATTAAGCAAAAATTATTAAAGTAGAATTAATAAAAATTCAATACGTTGATGAACCTATGAGCCAATATAAAATATTTAATAATAAGCTAATAAAAACAACATGAAATAGAGTTTAATAATAAGCTAATAAAAACGACATGTAATAGAAAAAATAACTAAAAATTTATGGGTCGGCACTGCAACATCTTTGAAGCCTACATGGTATTTTTTCTAGCTTTATAAAATTGATTAGATGTTACCCCTCTCATTCTTTCCAAATTTTGATATTCTATAGATTTCCAAAGCTCGTGATTTTTGTTTCTTTATATAGTCTTGTCGGATCATTATATGCCGGTACTTTGTTGGCAGAAGTATTATCAACATCGCGATATATCATAATCTAAAAAAAAATATCTCATTCGTCGGTTATTTTTTTTTATAAATTCCTCCATCTCAATTACACCATTGGAATTATGTTAGTAAAATGGATATGAGTAGAGATTTTCTTCAATTGAATAACTTTCAGGTGTGTATTGGAAGTGCATGTCTTAGCATCCAAGTCGGATGTGTGCTTTCAAGTAGGAGAAATTATCTCAAAAACTTTCTCACTTGATCTTCGGAACTTGTAAAAACGACAATCAGTCACCCTCTTGTTGAGCCTAGCCTGCATCCGGGGAGAAAGCTTTGCAGTCTGCTTACTAGACTCCACCAACCTCTTGTAGTTCTGCTCCATTACCTTAGCACGAATAGAATCGATAAGGTCAAGTACTGGAAGCAGCTTATCATGCTTAATCATGTTGTTAAAACTCTCAGCAATGTTGGATGTGTTCTCACCAAATCTTTCTCATAGAAATGCATGAGCAGCCCAGTTCTGGAATGAAATCTTTACCATCCAATCAATAACTGAATCCAACTTCAGATTGCTCATACTCTTTGCAGCAACATAAAATTTCTCCTTTGTTAACGCAGTGTGCACTCTTCAAACAACTTCACAGCAGTTTGCCTCTCTTGCCCTTTGGAACAAGAATATTCCCTTTCATGTGGTACAAAAAGTACGAATGGTGAGCGTTTGGGAAGACCACAAGGACATGCTTCAAAAGACCAGTTCCACGGTCTGATATGATGGTCAGTGGACGGTCATCATGGATAATACCCTTCAAATTGGTTAAGAACCATTCCCAACTCTCACAATTTTCACAAGGAATAATTCCAAATGCAACTGGATATATCTCTACAACAAACAATAAACACCAAAAATTCATAAAGTGACCCATAAAACTGAAATGCATGAACAAGTTATGGGGTCAACAACAAAAGGCGATACAAATATATGGGATCAACAACAAGAGTTACAGGAACAAACAAAATTTATGGGTTCTATAGAAGTGAAATCCAGGGACATTTCAGACTATACAATGGTATCAACAACTCACGTTGAAACAAAAAATTAGTATCAACAACCAAAGTTGAAACACTTGATAATTAAAAAAGAGAATTTTTTTTTATAAATCATACCTTGGTTACCAGTTTTCCCGCAAGCAACCATGAGACCGCTCTTGAACTTCCCAGTCAAAAAAGTAGCATCAATAAATAACATTGGACGACAATAATTGTTGAAACCAGTAATTGAAGCTTCGAAAGCGACAAAAAACCTTTGGAACTGCTTCGTTATACTATCATACTCAAACTTGACGACACTTCCAGGATTGTAACATTCAATGGAATCTTTACACCAAACAAAGTCTGAATAGGACTTGATATCATCACCCAGAGACACTATTTGGTGAATTGTAAACCATCGTATGCCTGAATATACGTGAGATCAACTCCATATTCCATATGCAGCAGATCTTTGACATCAGCTGCAGTCTTCTTCTTCTTTGATGCTTGAAAATCATCTATTAAGATATCTTTCAGAAAAGACTTCGTCATACTGACTTTTGCTGGACCAGGACAAGCTAAATCACATGAATGCTCTCCGTGAAACGTTTTGCACTAAAACACACGATTAGAATTGGCAACGAGAGATGCATGAAACCTCCAGCTACAATTTTGAATTTTCTTGTGCTTACACTCCACAATGTATCATTTCTGGTCACTCTTATGTATGAAATATTTGTAACCACTCTGAACTTCATACTTCTTAACAGTATCACGACAATCTTTAACACTTTCAAACAACTTCCCTACTCCGGTTAAGATGTTGGCCCAAGCATCTGACTTCTTGGGGACCCTTTTTTTTTTATCAAAGATGAATCATCTATCAAGTCTTCTACAACAGCCACCTCGTTGTTTAAAACACAACTTGATGATGACGAAGAAGGAGCAACAGAAGAAGAAGAGGGAATAAAATCAACGAAAATATTAAACTGGATGTTAGACTTCAACACATCAATCCCTTTTGTGATGCAATAGTGAATGAAAAACCTCAAATCCAAATCGTGATTAATGACATGTGAAATTCCATCTACAGTGTAACCAAAAAGTACGAGGTCTTCAAGGACATACGTCCAATTTTGTTTCACCACACTTATCATCTCGCTGGCAGTAGTTGATTCCGAAACAGGATGCAAGACCATTAAATTGCAAAATTTGAACTTTGCAACAACCATCCTTAGCCTGCAACAACCATAACAAATCAACAAAACTAATAAAACATTAAAAAAAAAAAACAAGGTTGTGTTCACAATTTGGGATCAACAAACCAATGTTGACACCATAATCAGTCAACAACCAATGTTGATCCAATAAAACATCTGTCAACAACCATAATCAGAAAATTATCCAAGTTATTTGCATCAACAATGAAAGTTGATCCAATAAACCTGCATCAACAACCAATGTTGATCCAATAAAACATCTGTCAACAACCATAATCAGAAAATTATCCAGGTTATTTGCATCAACAATGAAAGTTGATCCAACAAACCCGCAACAACAACCATTGTTGATACAATAATCTAGATATTCTACAAATTTTCAATGTCAACAATGAAAAAACTATATCAACAACCAAGATTTTGCTACAAAAAAACAGCATAAACAGTATCACATAAGTTACTTCGCTTCGGATTAGTATGCAATCGGTGCAAATGTTAACCTGATACATGAAATACTACATGACCATACATGCTCCATGTTAAAAATTTCACTGCAAACCATAAGAAAACATCCTAAACCTAACCTAAGCTACAAATTCAAATTAAGTCGCACATATTCAATGTCGAACTTTAGATATGTAAATTGAGTTTATCAACACTAACTTCTAACTTCTAATTGATTACAGTAACTTCTAATTGATCCCAAAACTGATTCATGAACACTCAGTATCCAAATAATTCATCAACACTCAGTGTTCTCCAAATAATTCATCATTACTTAATATTCTCCAAAATAATTCATAACTGGTTCATAGAAAGTACATTGAAGCTAAAATCATGAATTATAAACCTAACATTGAATCATGAGCCGATATGAGTAAAACAACATAAATTCAATTTCAAAAACCGGAGATTGAAAAATTGAATAATATATGTTCAAGAGATGAATAACGATCTCGAATTCAAATAATATGTAAATGAACCAATCAATCCAGTAAAATTAAACACACAAAAAAAAGCTTCCAAAAATCACGATATCTGCAACAGAAAATACGAATGAATTGAAATCAAAGATGAAGATTTAGAAACTACAAATCGAACATGCAAATATCATATACATTTATATTCATCTTCAATCACGAATCACGAATCACCATTACCAATTTGTTTCAGAAAAACAGATCGAAAATATTCTGTTGATTGTGTTGTTGATGAAGAAACTGCTGCTCTCAGATCTCATATTTAAAGATTTGAATGATTAAATTGATGAACATAGATTCAGTAGAAGAAGAAGAAAAAGAAGAAGATTTTCTGGTGATTGAAACCTAGATTTCACAGAAAAATTTTCGATTTTTTTTTCTTCGGAATTCATCGGATGAACATTAGCTTCTTTCTCTCTATTTCTGTTTTTCTTTCCGTTGATAACCGAATTTTGGTTTAGATTAATAAAAATGAAGAGTATATGGACCGCTGATGGGCTTTGGATTGAGAGGGGTATATCATGTGCCATGAGAGTATTTGTGAAGCCCATCAAAAATGGAGAGTAGTCCCCCACCATTTTTGAGTAGTCCCCAAAAAAAACCGTTCTTCTTTTGGTATTCATCCGCAAACATAATCTTTTTTGTTGAGCAAATCAGGGTGGGCTAGAGATTTTATATAGCTGATAATTACGCCCGGCCTGCCATAGCCTCGACACAACCCATATAGGTGGGTTAAAGATTTTGGTACATCAAAGCGTATCGCACAATTGGACCGAGTCAAACCTAACTGCAGTCTAAGGTGGGACTACAAAGATCTAACACTTTTTTTTTGCTCGTGTCGTACTTTCAGCTTGCGATAGAAATACTCGATGTTTTACTAAAATCAACACTAGGAAAAAAACAAAGTTTGTGAAGAACTCCATCAAATCAACTAGGAAAGGAGGGACAACTGGTTGTTTAGGTATGTAATTTGTTTAACCCAAGAAACCCTCTCTCTCTCAAATTCGTTGAACCTCTCTCTCTAAATTCTTTCTTTTCTTTCTTCTTGAAATTTTTCTAATTTTAAAGGATTAAGGGGTTTTTGAGGAAGATTTGTAGTCTTGGATTTGCCTACCTTCTAATTTTATTTCTGGGCGGATTCTCCAAGAGGGATTAGGGCTTCGTTGGATTCTTCAGGTATTTCAATGGGAACTCTGAATATGTTTTACTCCTTTATTTTGTTTTTGGGGGTTTTGATTAATTAGGGTTTCAACAATTCCACTACTACAATTATAAGTCTAGTTTGGAGAGAATTGTGTTGGGTGTTACATACTTTCTATTGGTAGGTTGTAAAGTTTTTCATTTTGAATATGGGTCTAGACAAGTTTTGAGCTAGGGTTTTGATTTGTTTGCTGTCGAAATGGATTTCTAGTAGAATGCATTTTCATGCAAACAGTTTCCTGATGACTGAGGGTTTCGTCTAGTTTGTCTTGTATTGCTGCTTATTTCATTTGCTGAGAATGTTATGTTGTGCTCAGTCCTGTTTTACCCTCAGTAGCACATTACAGTTTATAGAGTGAATAAGGGTTTTGGTTTATCTGGAATTTTACTTCCTTAAACTTACAGACCTGAATAAGTTGGATTCTTGGACAGAGTAAATCCGATAGGATTTAGGCATCCACCAGGAATAAAAAGTAAACGCAATTGATGACTTGTTGTCTTCTATGTTCCTGACATTCATGGTCATCTTTATTTCAACAAAAGCTGGATGAAAAGGAAAAACATCTATAATTTTGAAATGTAATACACCTAAACTTAGAATTTGAAAGTTTTGCTGCCTATGGTCGTAGGATCGTAGAATGTCAGCATATAATGAATCTTTCTGGATTTCATAATCTCCAGGATATTCCTCCGTGTCTTCCCAGCAAAATTAAGGTCTTTCACTGTTAGATATCATATGGTGTAATTGTTGATAGAATATCGATAACACTTTCAACCTTGAGCTGCAGAATTAGATTTTAGTGTTGGGTTATTTGCTAGTCTAGGCACATCTCTTTTCCTTTATAGCAATCAAAATGCTAGACAGCCTGAAAACCAGGTTTTTTCATACTCAGCCGTCGAAACGTGAGTGTTTCAAACTCTCTATCAAATTATTCTTTTTAGATTTTACCAGTCATTCATTTTCTTTGGCGCCTGCTACAGGCCTAACAGTAAACCTTAAAATGGGTGTGATTCTAACCATCAGTTGAATTACTTGATAATCCTTCTATATTTTATCGTGATAGGCGTTCATTCAGTTACTGGTTTGATGATCCTTTCTATATTTGATTTGCTAGAGATGATCTTGTTCTAATTGTAATGTGATACTCTCTTTATTAGGTCCTCCGGTAGGAAGTTTTCAAGTCTTTATTACAGCATCTTCACCTGCCATTGCTATTCAATAATAAAAAGAAAAGTCATCTTGAAATTTCTAATGTTGCAAAATGTTTTCTATGTTGGTCCTTGCCATAAATGTAATGCATTATTTCCAAATATGTAAGAGCCTTTGTTTTGTGTGTTGATATGTTTAAGACTTACGGTAGTTACTTATACGGCATGGAATGAGTATACCTGGATATATTCAATGAATAAATGAAACACAGACTTGCATATTGTCATATATGTTCTTATTCATGTAAGCCATCGGTGATGTACTTATCAAAACATCATTCGGTCCTCCAATATACTTGACCAACACCTAACCAAGGTCTCATTTCAGCAATTAGTGTCATCATTAAGTTCATTGACTCACCATGGGCCTCTCACGTACGATGTCACATATTTTCCTCACCTTACAGAATTATGTATTTTCCTATTTAGCATATGGTTTATATGGAATATCTTGTTATTGCATATACATGCCTTTCTAATTATTTTGGCTCCTTACGACTGGGATGAGGGGGCGTTTATACTTTATAGGGATCGAGTTATTTATTGCATAATTAATGTGTCACCTAGTCATCTAGGGTGTTGTCCTGATTCACTGTATCATGTTTACCGTTTCGTTGAAGACTGCTATAAGTATATGGGATCAACCACACAGTATGTATCCGAATAGGCTAATAGTTTGTTCTAAATTCTCATTTTTGCACAATAAAAAGTTTCTTATTCCCCATGAGAAAAAGATTGAAGCTTTCTTTGTCATCAGGTATGTTATTTTCCTATCAAATTTTCCTGCTTTTAGATATTGTAATGGACCATATTAGTAAATTGTTTAATTTACCTTTCTCTTTATACCAAAGGTTATCCTTAGTGTGATGTCAATGTTGTTTCTAGATTCATAGTGATAGTTGAAGTTCAACACGACTTCAGAGTTTACCCATGTGACATTGTGTATGGAAAATGTTTGGTTGTCTTATTAACCTGCATTTTATTTCCCTTTTTATTTAAGTAAATCGTTTCTAGGAAAGAAAATGTGGTCTCTGTAAGTCTTATCAAGTACCCTTTTATCTGTTGTTTTCATGTTCTAATTGAGGAGTTACTGTTTCAGGCTCTAGAATCCGCGGGAATAGGATGGACAACACGTGTGGTGAAGATCAAGTAAGAATATATAGAATCCTGATTATATGAACCACATGTTACCTTCCATACCAAAACTGTATGAACCTAAACTTCGCTTTTAATTGCAGGATGGAATAAGCGTTGCGGGTTTCGAGGTACCAAGGTCACCAGATGCAAGTTATAATAACCCATATCCTGGTAATGAAGATGAAGCCAGGGATCCACCTCTTGTTCCTCCTCATCTGCAACACACCCTTTTGAGCTTTCCTGCAGTGAGTACTAGAGACACATCATCTTCAACTCTACCTCTCCCGCAAAATGTGATACTCAACCATCTCTACATTGAGAATAGAGAAAGTCCGCGATCAGTGGTTGCCCTTGGAATCACTCATCGTTTCCGCTCAAAATATGTTACGGTCGTGCTTTATAAACCCATTCAAAGAAGAGGCGCTAGTAATAATAGTAGTTGAGGTGTGTAGTAGTGTTATTTTAACTACCCACATTTTTATATAGATTTAAAAAAAGAAGAAGATGATTTCGGGGTTAGTAGTAAGAGCAAACGTAATTTATTTATGTGCGTTCACGCTTGCAGCTACAAATTAACAGATGGGGTGTGCTTTTTGCGCTCTTGTATTACCTATTTCTTCTCTTTCTTGAAGTGTGGTTAAGCTTAGATTTCCATATGCAGGTACATGTAAGAATCTTCCATCCCTTTCACTCTCAAGGGGATGGGACTAACCGGAATACATCAGAAAGAAACATGATTAATATTCTCAGAATAACTTACTTGAATTTGAATCTGAACCATTTGCCTGAATAAATCTAATAATGTTTATCGTGTGTAATTAATACTACCTCCATTTCAGGAAAAGTGATGCTTTCACTTTTTATTTTTGCAAAAGTGAAAGTATCACTTTTCCTAAAACGGAGGGAGTAATTAATTATAGAGTCTGACTCGCCTGAGAGTAACTTATAGAATCTGGCTCGTCTGAGTTGTGCTATTAAGCTATACAGTATAACTTCTTTAAAGTAATACTCGATAATATAATATTCTCCTTTAAATAATAAAATTACTTCTTTAAAGTAATACTCGATAATATAATATTCTCGTTAAAATAATAAAATTTCCTGGTCCCGGATCAGGCCATTAGTGCTAAAATAATAAATTCGATAAAATCATAAAATAATACATTTCAAAAGTTCCCCTTAATGATTATTAGGTCCCAAATAATATATAAAATAATAATGCTACTAGAAAAATAAAAAATTAAATATATACACATTAAACTTTATCAAAATATGATTTAATATTGTTTTTTTTCTTCTTTAAACCTCAAATCAAGTTGTAGTTTATCCCCAATAATTCGTAATGCAATCAAAGTAAGTTGTTATACTACAACAAGAAGTAATTTTGAAGTGTCACTAATACTTGGAGTGTCTGTATTTGTATTGCAATTAGTAAATAATATAATACTTTCACAAAATTAGTCGATATTTTACTTAACCTACAAGTATTATTCAACCTCCAAACTAGGAAATACTTTTTTAAATAATTATATATTATTTAATTATAAAATAATAATTTATTATATTATTGATAATATAATATTTCGTTAAAATAATAATTTTTCATGATCCCAAGCCTATTATTTTATAGAAGTTATACTGTACTGTATACTTCACTGAGGAAGACGAGAAAGAAATTTTATTGACGAGAAATTCTTTTATTTTTTTAATAGGAAAGAGAGATTGAAATTAAAATTATAAGTTGGAGACGGACATGTTCTGTCTAACTAGAGAGCTTAACGTCTCCTACAACATTGGACGCATACTCTATCTTCCTTTTTTAGCCAGGGAATCGGTTACATCATTCCAGTTACTCATGAATACGGGAGCACTGCCACCGATAGCATTAACATCATCGGGAGAATCTCCTTCATAGCTTTCGGACTCCTTTTTCTTTAGCCCATCTGATTGCCTCGAACGTTGCCTTTGCTTCGGCTTTCTTCCTCGTCTTTTGCTAGCCCTGGAATGCATACCGCTCCTCCGCATAGCGTTGCATCATCAAACATAATCAAATCTATTCCTATTTTCCTTGTTTCTATAAAAAAAGATCCATCAAAATTTATCTTGACAAATCTGAAAACGCAGGGTACTAAGTACACCACCAACTTTTTCGTTCGGCAACCTGTATAGACAAAACCTAATACAATTGCAAGTTGACTAATTGAATGATCCTTGACAATATGTATATAGAGTTTTTATATCTAACCTCTTCTCAATCAGTATGTATATAGACAAGAGTCCATGAACACGATTGTTAAGAAGAGGATCTCAAAAACCAATATCCAAGATCAATCTAGTCGTATCCAAATAATCCAATCGAAATGATGCCAAGTAATTAAACTTGTTATCTATCTTTCAAGATACGAATTCTATAAGAAACGAGTCTCGTTATCAATCACAATTAGTTGAACGTATGTACTGAGATTGAATATGTATAACTTGTGTCAATCCGATTACAAAGATAAACAATATAATGCGGAAAAGGGAAACACAAGACACTAGAAGTTTTGTTAACGAGGAAACCACAATAGTAGAAAAACCCCCGGACCTCGTCCAAATTTGAACACCAATCTGTATTAAGCCGCTACAGACGCTAGCCTACTATCAGACTTCGGTCTGGAATATAGTTGAGACCGAATCCAGTTATAGTGGCGCTCCTTACGTCTCTTGAACCTCGCAAGGATCTACGCAATTGATTCCCATAGCTAACGTCATTTTACAACCTAAGAGATGCTTCAACTGAAGTGAAAACTTTTGATACCAATCTGCCTCTAACAGATAAGCCTATTTGATTTTCGTTTAGATCAAAGATCAAGGTGAGGAAATCTGTTAACAATAGACAAAGTTAGCAAACTTCACAAATACGGAACTTACGACTCCCGAAGAGCATCCTAGATTCTTACCACTACTCAATAACAATCTTCGAAAGATCAGTTTTCAGATATCTATCTTGAGGAATCACAAAGTCTAAGACGAAGAGAACTTTGCGATTATGAAAGAGATTACGCAAACCTCGATAACAAAAAAGCAAGATTAGGATACACGAACTATCTAGGTAAAGATAGTCGAACCTGGCTTCAAGATTCCCCAAAGCGAAATCTTTTAGTTGTAGACCTAATTATGTTTCTCAGAGGAAACCTAGGTCTATATAGGACGATTGTAGAATCAACTAGGACACAAAGTGTCAGGGATTGATTTTCCCAGTTGAAAGAGCATCTCTATAAATTTCAAGTACCAAGGGTTGCTTAGAATTCAAGCTAAGATAACTTGAGAAATCAAGCAAACACTTTTAGGTTTTAAAAGTACAGTAAAATAATATACACTAGGAATCGGTTCTGGAACCGTGTATAATGATTGTTCGGTTTGGCAAGTATGCCAAAGAACTAAAGCAATTTGATGTTCATTTAAACACCTAAAGATTTAATCATGATGCACACACATAAGTGTTTGAGTGATCAATGAAGTCTTAGAAGTGTTTGAGAGGGTTCTAGATATGCTGAACATATTTTAAAAATAAGTTTTTGAGCATCTGCTAAAATCTTAAACTGGGACGGTTGCTACAATGGTTCGTGAACCATTAGGCTTTTACACGAGTCAGGGTGAAACTGTTCGTGAATCGGGTTCGCCAACCTTACAAGACTACCGAACTCAGTTGAGCACGGTTCGTGTACCGAGTTTGTCAACTGCTAGCCTATAATACCAAATTTCAAAATTTAGTTCACAACGGTTCATGAACTGTCCTCATCTGGTTCGCCAACCCTCCTGTATTTTTGAAACTCAATTATGGTTTACGAACTGGTTCTCCAACCTACCCTGAGCAGAAATATCAGATAGTTCCATATTTTTTTCTTATGATGTTTGAAATATTCCGTGTGATAAAGTCATTTGTGCTGGCAATTTTCAATTGATTCACAAATTTATCCAAACAATAAATTGTTTAGAACTAATATTCTTAAGTATCGTTGAACATCTTTGCTTAGAATCATATTTCGAGATTTTTAACAAGATAAGCTTGACTCGATACTTCTTTTTTGTAAATATACTAGAAGTCATACGACATCGTCTCAAAAAGATAAAATGGTAAAATAGTGAGTAAAATAGAATGGTTCAGTCTTCACATACCTTATACAGAAGTTCTTCGAATGTATTTGTCGATCTTCAGTCTTCGAGAGTGATGTTCGATACTCAACTTTCAAATTCTAACCTAGTCCGAGACTTGACTTAATAGACTAGAAATCAAGATATATTTTTTGAACATCTAACATTGAAAACAAGCTTGAGATAGCAAAACTTGTGGGTTCAACCGAGCATTGGTCTAACAATTTCCCCATTTGTCAATTGTAGTGACAAAACTATCTACTACATATGGATTCAAAATAAATAAACTTTTCAGCTCAATCCATAATGCTTGATTTCCTTAGTTCTTCAATAAACATCTTGAATTCTATCGTACTTTAAGTTCTTCTATGGTTCTGCATGTGTTCGTTCAGCACCTTTGTTGTTAAAGATCCATAGCGGTAACAAATTATGAGAATAATCAAAAAGAGCTTTGTTAGGATGAGGTAATCACACTCTACTTATCGGTTGTTATACAGAAACATAGTATTGTTACCTTCCTCGAAGCTCGATTGCAACACAACTTCGAAGCAATACTACGGTGATATGTTCTCCCCCTTAGTCAATACTTACTCCTTTTGGTAACCTATAGATAATAATCTACTCCCCTTACATGATGCTCCGAAAAGCCATATATAAAGTAGTAAGATACTACTTAATAATTCCCCCCATTTTTGTCAACAAAATTGGCAAAGGAGAAAAATCATGATCAAGATGAATTAATCAAAAGAGTATTCAAGACTAGAAAACACATACCAAAATTTAGTTTAGACGATTTCACCAAGTAAACTCGGTTCGCGTCAAGGAGATATAAAGGTACAAGAATCTCCTACAACCCACATCCGCTTTCCCTATAATGATATTACCATTAAGCACAAGTTCAAAAGAACTCTCCTCCATTTGATGTCATTCCTGAAATAACAACATGAGCGACCTTAACTCTAATCACAAGAGAAGGATTTTCCTTGTAAATACAAATTTACTCGCCAGTTACGAACAAAGTAAATAAGTATCCCGATATTTTTCTCTCTTCACGCAAGTTACGAACAAAGAAGTTAAAAATAACGATCTTAATTTTAGAGGCTTTAAGATACAAGATTTTCATGACAAAAATAATCATTGACAAAAGCTATTCTCTATACCAGTTACGAGCAAGAGAATAATTAGTGCGATATGACTCAACATAAGAATTATAACTTCTCTATCCATGTACGCACATAGAGATTAAAGTTCACCACTTATTCCCTGGCGTTTATGCAATTAAGGAAGTAAGTAGATTCCTAGAGAACATCTTACGAAATCATGTAACAATTCATTCACAAAAGTGTAATTGTGGATAGATCGAAAGTGCCATTCTCAAAATAGTTTACTCCTCTTTTGCAAGAGTTAAGAGCTTAACCTATGAGAAAGTATGAGATATATGTTCTAATCACCTAAATATGATAGCAAAGAAAAAATCTCAAAAAATAAGCTATACATATATATATAATCAATGAAGATTAGGTATTGCAAGTCATCTTCCAAAATAAAATTTAATTAAATAAACTTTAAACATGCAAGATGATAGTATTTGGAGTAGCTAATGTAACACATAAGAACTACTCCAAAAGCTAGTGTTCATCCTTAAAATTCTTATAAGTACTTTAACTAGTAAAGACATATGAATGAGCTAAGCATCATCTTCATTCTCCGATTCACTCCAAGAAGCTTGAATTTTCTCCATATCATCCTTAATTTCGGGAACTTTGTGCTAAGTAAACATATATGTTCACGTACATGTTTTACCTTGTTGTCTACCTTTTCAATCCTTTCAAGAATTTTGTTTAAAAGTTCCAAGGAAGTAGGATCACAAGTACCGATTGAGGAGGGAGATGAACTTCTTCTTCTTTTGAGATTATTACTTCTCATACGATTGCATGAGGTCTTGAGAACGGGAGTGAAAGATTCAATTGAGAATCCACTAAAGTATTGAAAAGTTCGATGTACAAGGCTAGGAAAACCTAACTTCTCTTCATAGTTCTTCATGGTGGCCATTTGATGCATAATCCATCCACATATATCAAGACCTTGAGCTCCCACATCAAGAAAATACATCAATGCCGCAAAATCCCGGCCCCATCGATCATTTTCAATAGTGGAAGGACAAAGATTTGGAATTCCAAGTTTTCCAAAATCTCTTAACGCCATGGAAAGATCCTTGGTTGGAAATTTCTAACTCTTCCAAAAAATACTTCTTCCACTAAGTTGATGAGAGATAATTTCACAAGATTGGTTCTCTTCCCTTGGTCTAGGAAATACAAAATCTACTATACGAAGACTAGTAATAGTAGCCAAAACTTCTCTATTTACTTCAAAAATACTTCTTCCAATCATGGTTTTAAATGATAATTTCTCAAGATTCATATCATGGACATTTGCATAAAATACTCTTATTAGAACGTCAAATCCTTCACCATGACCATAAAAGATGTCACTAAGATTATACTTTTCAAAACAAGATAGTTCACTAGCATGCAATTGATTCTTGACCAACTTCTTTTCAAGAAGAAATCCTCTTGAAAGAATTTTATCATAAGCATTAGAAAAATCATCATTCACAAATATTATTCTACAAGAAGATTGATTACTAGATTCACATTTCTCCTTGTGATGATGTTCTACTTGAGAAGATTCCTTAGAGTTTCTTAGATAATCCATTACCTCTTACTCTACCCATATGTATTACTAAAAATAGTATAATTGAAGAAGATAAGGGATAAAACTTACTTGAAAACACCCTTGTATGTATGATAACCCTTTCATCAATTTAAGCTCTTATTCATGGAATAACCTTGAATCTAAGATTTATAGAGGAAAAACTTTACAAAAAGGCCAAAGGAAATCGGTTCCTTAACCCTAGTTGTTTTTCACTTTGCCGTTTTCGAACAGTTGGAGAAGATAAGGAGGGTCGTGGACCTGGACCTCATAAGTGCTAGAGAAGGCTTAGACCATTCCCAAACAACTACCAAGTAGTTATCTAGAGATGGATACTACAACTGAGATTCATTGATAAATATTTAAATATAATTTGTGATATATTGTTTTATTGATACATACTCTAATGTGTTATCCAATGAAATACGTGAAAACCAAAAATACCTTAGAGACAATCATGATATTACGTGAAAACCAAAAATATCTTAGAGACAATCATGATACCACTGATAACTTTACCCGTGTATAGACAATTTCAAAATTATGGAGTAAACTCTACATAATAATAAAAATATTTTAACGTTGTCAAAGTATGTGTGGGTTACATAGAGCATTGATAAGACACACAAACAGAGAGATCACAAGCAGAGCCAAAAACACGAACATAAGAAATAACTTATCAGTTACTTTCCCCACCTCAAGTTATATACATGATGGGGTGATCCATTTTCTTGTTACCAAAAGGTTTGGTGAGCAAGAAGATGCTCATAAATCATCTCAGAATGATAGTTGTCATCTTTTGTACCTGGGGAAAAATCAAAATAGTTAGAGTTTTTGATCACACTGGTATTTTTTCTGTTTAGTTCCCTTGAAGTGATCAACCAGTTTTGTTTCTTGAAGAGTAGAAGATGTCATCATCTTTGCATTTTTCCTTTTATGGAGTGTGCAAGATTTTTTAACATGTCCAATTTGGTCAAACTTGAAACAAAACTTGTTGGATTCGGAACAATACAAAGAATTAGCTTATTTATGATCACAACAAGACGATGCAAGAATTCAAGAGAGTATTTAATGTCTAAGAATAAATCTTCGTCTATAGGTCTTCCTTTGTTGCATTCATTCAATAAAATGATAGACAATTTCTAAAGACTGCATAACCTAACACTCTTGAAAAAGTATTCTTGACTTTAGTTCTTGCCAAATGAGCAATTATTTTTCCATTGGATTCTTCATTCTCAATCTTGAGAATGGAGGTCTCAATAGAATTGCAACTTTCCAGACAAGATGAGGTTGTTTTTCTAGACAAGAATTTCTTAAGAATCTTTGAGAAATTATGGTGTACGTTACAGGTGAACGAGATAATCTTTCCAAAGTTATTACCCATTAGGATATGCTTTGTGAATCGATAACAAACACAGACTAGTTAGGTCTAACAGTGTTTGCCTACTAAGACCAATTGAAAACGCAGGGGTATCAAGTACACCACCAACCTTTTTGTTCGGAAACCTATATTGAAAAAACCTAATACCATTGCAAGTAGACCAACTGAATGATCCTTGATATTATGTATATAGAGTTTATATATCTAACCTCTTCTTAATCAGTATGTATGTAGACAAGAGTCCGTGGACCTTATTGTTAAGAAGAGTACTTGGACGATCTCAAAAATCAATATCCAAGATCAATCTAGTCATATCAAAATAATCCAATTGGAATTCTTCCAAGTAATCAAACTTGTTGTCTATCTTTCAACATATGAATTCTACAAGAAACGAGTCTCATAATCGATCACAATTAGATGGACGTATCTACTGAGATTGAATACATACAACTTGCGTCAATCCAACTATAAAGATAAACAATATAACACGGAAAAGGAAAAACACAAGACACCAAAAGTTTTGTTAACGAGGAAACTACAATAGCAGAAAAACCTCGAGACTTCGTCCAGATTTGAACACCAAACTGTATTAAGCCGATATATACATTATCCTACTATTAGACTTCGGAATGGAATGTAGTTGAGACAGAATCCACCTTCCAAGCGATTCAGTTACTGTCGCGCTCCTTACATTTCTTGAACCTCGCAAGGCTCTACGCAATTGATTCCTTGGATGACGTCCTTTACAACCTAGGAGTTGCTTCAGCCTAAGTGAAGACTTCTGATACCAATCTTCCTCTAATAGATAAGCTTATTGGATTCCCGTTTAAGGATATCTATTTGCAATAGACAAAGATAGCAAACCTCACAAATATGGAACTTACGACTCCCGAAGAACAACCTAGATTCTTATCCACCTCTCAAGAACAATCTTTAAAAGATCAATTAACATCAGTTTTTATATATTTATCTTGAGGAATCACAAATTCTGAGACGAAGAGAACTTTGTGATTATTATATATGTTGCCTGAAAGAGATTACAAAAACCTCGATAACATAAAAGAAAAATCAGGGTACACGAACTATCAAGGTAAAGATAGTCGGATCTGGCTTCATGAATCCACAAAGCGAAGTCTTTTAGTCGTAGACCTAATTATGTTTCTCAGAGGAAACCTCGGTCTATCGAGGACGACTCTAGAATCAACTAGGACATAAACTGTCAGGGATTAATTTTCCCATTTGAAAAACATCTCTATTTATAGATTTCAAGGACCATGGGTTGCTTAGAATTCGAGCTAAGATAACTTGAGAATCAAGCAAACACTTTTAGGTCTTGAAAATACAATATAAGAATATACACTAGGAACCGGTTCTGGAACCATGTATAATGATTGTTCGATTTGGAAAGTATGCCAAAGAACTAAAGCAATTTGATGTTCATTTAAACACCTAAGGATTTAATCATGATGCACATACATAAGTGTTTGAGTGATCAATGAAGTCTTAGAAGTATTTTAGAGTTCTAGCAATGCTAAACATATTTAAAACATAAGTCTTTGAGCATCTGCTAAAATCTTAAACTGGGACGGATTGTAGAACATTTTGTGAACCATTAGGCTTGTTCACGAATCAGGATGCAACGGTTCATGAATCGGGTTCGCCAAACCTACAAGACTACTGAATTTAGTTGAGCACGGTTCATGAACCGGGTTCGTCAACCGCTAGCCTATAATACCAACTTTCAAAATTCAGTTCGCAACGTTTCGTGAATTATCCCTATTTGAACTTGCGGTTTGCGAACTGGTTCGCCAACCTACTCTGAGCAGAAATATCAGATAGTTCAATATTTTTCTGTTATGATGTTTGAAACATTCCCATGTGATAAAATAATTTGCGTGGGGAATTTTCAATTGATCCACAAATTTATTCAACAATAAATTATGTAGAACTAATATTTTTAGGGATCATTAAAATCATATTTCGAGATTTTTAACAAGACAAGCTTGACTCAAAATTCTTCTTTTTAAATCTATTAGAAGGCATACGACATCATTTCAAAAAGATAGAATGGTAAGATAGTGAGTAAAATAGAATGGTTCAGTTTTCACATACCTGATACAAAAGTTCTCCAAATTTCTTCGTCGATCCTCGGTCTTCGAGGGTGATGTTTGATACTCAACTATCAAATTCTAGCCTAGTCCGAGACTTGACTTAGTATACTAGAAATCAATATATAGTTGTGGTAACCTAACATTAACAACAATCTTGAGATAGCAAACCTTGTGGGTTCAACCGAGCATTGCTCTAACAAAATCCCCTACATGAAAATTTCTACACATACACATTTATATCATGTTACACTGCTTGAACATAACAGACATTTCTATTAACATTAACGCACTCACTAATTGCCTGATTGATTTGCCTAACCAATACATCAACCAACAATTGAGAATTTTCAAATACATGAGCACATCTCATATTCCATATATGCCACAAACAAAAACTTGAAAAACTATTAGATCTTGTTGACTACCTCTAGAGTTAGGAGCACTATTGAACAAAATCGATTTCCCATTTAGGATACCTGTAAAACATTCATCAAGTCAAAACCAAATTCTGTGTGTGACAAAATAGTCAATGAACATATGTTGGGTAGTTGGATTATGATGTTTATACAAGGAACAAATGTTTTCAATGTTATGTGCAAATCTCGAAAGCGTATCCCTAAAAAGAAGGCAGATACGCATAATTTTCCATATGAAATTCTTGAATTTATGTGGAAGACTAGACTTCCACTTCTCATTCCAAGGGAAAGTGGAAACAATAATACCATTAGCTGCAGTACATATAATCATATAAGCTGAATCAACCGTTAAAAGTCCATTCTTAGTCGTCTTCCACCTAATAACATCGGAACCTATTACGGGTATATTCATAGCATAAATATCTTTAACAATATCTCTATCAAATATCACATTTAGAAGGGACACACTCCAAACAGGCACACCCCGTTGTTCATAATTAATTGGTCTACATTTTAGATGGCGTTAGAGAATGAGGAGCATTTCTATTTTCAATTAATACATCCTTCCATATATAAATACTCATACTATCTCGCACTCCTAACAGTAATTCACACGAATTATTTCTTGGCCCCATAGATACCTCTCCACACCCAAGACTATATTTTGTCATTAGCATAGTGCAATGGATTTTGGGTCGGAAAGTACTTAACAGTATCTCTATCAAATATCATCTTCAGAAGCGACACATTCCAAACAGGCATACTTCCGTTGTTCATAAAAAATTGGTCTACAGTTTGGATAGCATTAGAGATAATGTTATCAAACGAGGAACATATATATTTGCAATCAGTACATCCTTCCATATATAAATACCCCTACCATCTCCCACTTCCCAACAGTAATTCACACGAATTATTTCCAGGCCCCTACAGATACCTCTCCACACCCAAGACCACGTTCTTCCATTAGAATAATGCAATGAGTTATGGGTCGGAAATTACTTACTCTTGTAAATATTAACTCAGAGAGCATCTGTTAGAGCATAGCTCGGTTGAACCCACCAAGCGTTGGTATGTCAAGTTTGGTTGTCATATTTTAGTATCAAAAATTATCTAGAGTCGCTTGATTATTTACTAGAGTCAACTTTGTTTAGGATAGACTATGAAGTCTAGGAATGTTGAGACTTATAAGTATTACTATGAAGACCCGAAGAATGTGAAGAAGTAACAACTACAACGAAGACATCATCCTCCTACTTGAGGTTAGTAATATTGACTTGATCTTGTTTCCATTCCCAACGTATCTTTCAAGTCTCTTTATATTGAAAACATAACATGCGAAACAATATTTATGACACTCTAGTGATTACACTTGGTCATAGCATTATGATCAAAGTATAAAGGAATTATATTAAATTACGAAGTATAACGCTTATCTTTTGAACTTCGTAAATAGGACATCAACGTAATCTATGTAATTAGTTACTTGATTATGTGTGGGATATATGTGCGATTCATTCTAGGAAACTATGTATTATTACATTGGTTTAAGGAAGTAGATGTATGAACTTGTTTCACAATCGAAAGGGAAATCATAAGTGTGTTGGTACGGTTCTTCACTGAATAATATTTGAATGACCAATGCAAGATGACAAGGTAGAATCAATCTTAACTTATGCTAAGAATCAAGGTATATTCATAGCCTATATTGTGTGACAAGGTGTAACCGATCCTAACTAGTTTTGGGAAGCAAGGTGTAACCGTTCACAACCTATATTGGGAAGCAAGGTGTAACCGGTCACAACCTACCCTGGAAAGCATGGTATAACCAATCATAACCTATATTATGAGGCATAAACCGAGGGATAAGTAATTTGACTCATTCACATACATATCATGAATGTTTGGAGTCCATATTATGCAAGGAGACATTGCTTTTGATAATTTGAATTGAAGGGTGATATCAAATCGGTTTCTTTTAGGCGTCCTATACATAGTTAGCGCATTGATCATAGTTAGCAGCTTTGTATCAAGGTCATCATCGATATCGTCACTAGCATCAATCTCGATATTATCACTACCATCAATATCATCAATAAGATACCTTTAGGCTTGTCATCCAGTAACTTGTTCGGAAATACCGTAATGAAAGGAACATAAGAGTTTGCCGCTAGGTATTTGACCAAATAGGATCATCCTCGGACATTGGCTTGAGGCATTTTCTATACCCCTTCTTACCCTAAGGTCACCTTGTGTCATTGAACAGATAACCATCTTTCGAATAACCTAGCCTCCTCCGTCCCTCGGGACCAACAAGGGGTAGTACAGGAATATTCACTTGTTTTCCATCTACTACGCCTTTCGGCCTGATCTTAGGCCCTGACTCACCTAGAATTGAAGATATCTTCGTGGACGAACCTTTTCATTTTAAATCTAGGAGGAACCCTTAGGTTTTCGTGGCATTGGATTCTCACCAATGTTTGCGTTACTCAAGATGTTCCGACAATCTCGCTTCCGCTAGAGGAGATCGTCCACACCGTGGTGGCTCTTCAATTTGTGGTCGCACGGTGCTTTCCTGTATAACCTGTCCCAAGAGCAAAATCGAGTTTCCTATATTCGCATATTTCTTTATGTTTTGTGTGATTTTGGAATTAGGGTTTGCTAAGATAAGAAACTTCTAGATGTCGACATTATTTGAACATGTACATAAGTGTTATCATTAATTGTTCAAAAATATTCCTTGATGCTCAAGGTGATCCCAAATCGATATATTCAAAAGCATTTAATTATGATTTTCAAGTTTATATGTTTTAATTACCAGCAATTAAAGCATATCCTCTTGAAAAGGTTTATTAGTTAATGTGCTAAACTAATAGTAGAAATTATTAAAGAGAGATTTCGGAAATATTGTTTGACATTTAATTGGAAATGGGAAAACCAAAATTAGGTACTTTAATGCATATCTTGATAATATTTTTGGTTTTGGAATTTCCTTGTTGTCCAAACATCCCTGGTCTATAAATACTTGAGTTTGAATTTCTTGCAAACTATCCTAAGAGCCAGGAAAACTTCATTCGTGTTGTTCTGGTAGAGCCGTCTATCCGGAGAGAAAAGTACCCTAATTAGGAGAAATCTCTTACGACCGCTCGTTAAAAGACTTCTGGGGATCAAGAAGCTCTATGAGTACCGTTGGTGGGAAACTTGATAATTGCATTGTTATTTTAGTTTTCTATTATTGATTTGATTGACTAACAGTTGTTGAAACTTTGATTGCACCTGGTTTGATTATTCTTGCGAGCCTTCTCTTCTGACATAAGGGTCACTCAAACTAGATCAAAGTATCGACGGGATTTTTAGAACTATTTATAGATCTAAAGATATCTTGTGATAATCCATTGTTAACAGACTCCGTTCTATATGTGATTGATCACAAGAGGATTCAAGTTTGTGTTGTGAAGGTTATTGAGAAGGTAATTGAAGATTTTAAGACAAGAAGATCTTTTCTTATTAGTTTTCGTATCTTGTGAATTTGTGCACACATCTTGATCGGATGGGATCCAACTAGATCTTATTTATCTTTGATAGACTTATGATTATCTAGTTGTTAAGATCCGCATCACTTTATAGTTACTCTTTGAGTTTTATATTGTTTGTTTGCACATCCGGGAATTGATTATTTTGGTAAATAAGTTTCAGATTGATCTAATCAGACAAATGAGTTTATTAGATTGAACATAAGACCTTTGTTGACAACTCAAACATATATTTTACCAAAGATTGAATAGTGTGGTTACCAAACAGATTTAATTCCTTTACTGTTTGGAATACGATGAAAAAGAGTAAAGCAACTTGAGATAGTGATTTCTGTCTTGAGATTCACGTGCGTGACCAAATGGTCGAAGATGCAAGGATACCTAGGAAACTAAGTAACTAGTGGTAGTTTAATTGGTCTCAACTATACGAAGTTGGCTTTTGTTCTTTGTATAGCGGCTTAATTACGAGAGTATTCAAAACTGGACTAGGTCCCGAAGTTTTTCTGCATTTGCGGTTTCCTCGTTAACAAAATCTCGTGTTGTGTTATTTACTTTACTTCCGCATTATAATTGTTATTATAATTAAGTAAATAATACTATCGTGTGTTAGTCCGAGTTACTTGACATTGATCCTATAATCAATCGGTTTTATTACTGTAACTATTGTCAAGTAAATATCTTGTTGTCGTATTGTCTCGAATTTGTCCATAGAAAATTACACAAGGTATAGGCCTTATAGTTTGATACTAAAAGATTTTGGTATATTTGGGTACCCTCGTATTTTCAGCATCAGATTCACGAACCAATCTCCAAGCTAGCTTAGCTAACAGAGCCGCATTTAGATGGGTTTCGTTACACTACCCCAATTATACAACTAAATAACTCTATAGTTCTTTTATTATTCCACCAGAAATTACATTATATATCATCTATTCTATTTGTTAGCTTCTTAGGAATCAGAAACACATCCACGTGATGAGAGGCTAAAGAACCTAATACAAAATGAGTAAGCACCGTTCTACCAGACTGATTCAAGTAGCAAGCCTACCATCAAAGTTTTCTAAAAGATGCTCAAACGTCACCATTTTGTTCTTATGAATCAAGAGGGGTACCCCTAAGTACTTATCTTGCAAACCTAGTCTTTTAATGTTTAGTATCGCAGCTATTTGGGTTTTCTTTCTAAAATCAGGCTTAGGACTAAAAGCTAGACCAGATTTATCAAAATTGATGGACTGCCCAGAAAATTTGTTAAACATATGAGGCATACCTTTTAAATTCCTAGCATTCTCAACTGAAGCCTTAGTAAATATCAAACAGTCGTCAACAAAGAAAAAATGACTGATTGATGGGCTAATTTTAGTCACTTTGATCCCTTGGATCTTCTTATCAGCCTCAGCCTGAATCATAATCCTAGATAAAGCATCCATACATATTATTAACAAATATGGGGATAAGGGATCTCCCTGACGAAGACCCCTAGATGGAAAAAAATACCTCTCTCGACGAGCCAATCAGTAAGATAGATATAAATACCGTGGACACATATTGTTCAATCATGTTACACCAGTGATCATGAAATCATAATTGTTTTAAGATAGAAATCAAAAACTTCATTCATATTCTGTCGAACGCTTTCGACATAACAAGTTTAGTTTCCATAAGACCATATTTAGATTTATTTTTCCTAATTGTATTTACTATCTCATGTGCAAGGACAATGTTATCAGAGATGTTCCTAGAGGATAAAAAGGCCGCTTGATATGGAGAAATGAACTTATCCATGGCAGTTTTTAGGCTAGTTGCCAACAATTTAAATATAACTTTGTAACACACATTACTTAAGCTAATTACCGAAATTCAGAAGCATTTCTAGGCATATTAGTTTTAGGTATCAGTAAAATAAAGTTCTGGTTCATCTGATTAAGCAAAAACCTAAAATAATAATAATAAAAAAAAAAACTTTACCATTTTTACTGTATCCTTTCCAAAAACATCCTACATTTACTGATAGAAACCAGGGGGTAGCCATCTGGACCGAGATAGCCATGGTTGCATTTGCCAAACTATACCCTTAATTTCCTCAGTAGTGGGAGAGTGAACAAGAAAACCAAAATGTCGACATAATGGGTAACTTAAACATGAGATGAAATCTTATTAATTAATTGTTCAAAGATATTCCTTGATACTCAAGGTGAAATCCAAACCGAAATAGTTGAGAATCTTTTTGAGATTTTCGAATTAATATGTTTTGTTTTACCAGCAAGCAAAACATATCTCTGGAAATATATATTAGTTAAGTGCTAGCTAATATTGAGTTGTCCATGAGGATTTCGGTTATACAGTTGGATATTGGTTGGAATTAGACAAAACCGAATTTAGGTGCTTTATTGCATATCTTGAGAATATTTTCGGTTATGAAAATTATTTGGTGTCCAAACTAACTTGGTCTATAAATAGTGAAGTTTGTTATCCTTACAAACTTATCCTGAGGCAGGCACTTCGTTTCGTAGTCAATGTTGTAGCCAACTAATAGTATTACCTGTAATAATATCTTGGAGAGGAGGGTAACCAAATTAGGCAAAATTACATCCGTTGGTTTAAAGAATTCATTGGGATCAAGAAGCGTCTACTAGTACCGTTGGTGGGAAACTAGAATAGCATTGTTATTTTAGTTATCGATTATTGATTGACTAACGGTTGTCAATTCTTGATTACACCTAGTTTGATTATTCTTGAGAGCCTTCTCTTCTGACATAAGATCACTCAAATTAGATCAAGAGATTAGTGGTAGTTCAGATCTAGTTTTAGATCTGATGTTGAATTGTGATCATCCATTGTTAACATAATATGTTCCGTGGTGATCGGTCATAAGTTATAATCAAGTTTGTTATTGTGTTGGTATAAAAAGACTATTGAAGATTTGAAGAGTATCTTTGTGATTTGCTTTGTGCACAAACTTGATCGGTTGGGATCCGACTAAATCTAGTTTATCTTTTGATAGACTTGTTATTACTAGTCGTATTTAGATCGACAAGATATCATTTGGTGGTACTCTTTAGTATCCAAATTCGGTAATTCTGTTTGAATTAATCTGGTTAACTTGTTAATTTAGATATTAGAATATCTAAACCCGACAAAGGAGTTTAATTGATTTAAACAGAAAATCTTTTGTCATGCTCAAGAATATATCTCTTATTAATTTCTTGAGATAGGAGAGTGAAAAAACGGAGGTCTAACAACCACACCCAATATTTCGTTTAGGAAATCTGTATGGACTAAATTCAATATATTTCTAAGAGAATCAACTAGACAGTTATCTCAATCAAGGAAAATACATCCAAGAGTTATATCTTTGTTTCTCAAAGTAATCAGCAAATCAAACAGATAGAAATCCGGGAGCCTGATTAATATGAGAAACAAGTTGAAAGGTACCGAAGACCAATGTTCAAGTGTCAATCAATTTAAATCAACAACCAAAGGTTGGATTTACCAATTGACTGAACTACGCACAACCTCTGATATTTCAATTATAGTGATACGCAAAACCCCGGGACCTAGTCCAGATTTGAACACCACACTATATTAAGCCGCTACAGACTCTAACCTACTACAAGTTAACTTCGGACTGGAATATAGTTGAGCCCTAACCAATCTTACACTGATTAAGGTACAATCGCGTTCCTTACGCCTCTGAATCCCAGTAGGACTCTACGCACTTGATTCCCTTAGATGATCTCACCCACAACTAAGAGTTGCTACGACCCAAAGTCGAAAATTTGATAAACTAATCTGTCTCACACAGAAAAGTCTATTGAATAGATAAATCTGTCTCCCACAGAAGTACCAACGAGTTTTTGTTTCGTATTTTGATAAATCAAGGCGAACAGGAACCAATTGATACACAGGGCTTATATTCCCGAAGAACAACCTAGTAATATCAATCACCTCACAATGATCTTAACCGTATGGTAGCGGAACAAGATATTGTGGAATCACAAACGATGAGACGAAGATGTTTGTGACTACTTTTTATCTTACCTATAGGAGATTGAATCTCGAGCAAATCTTAGAGAAGATAGTACTCAATACGATAGAACAAAGTAAGATCAAAACACACAACTACAGAGAAAATAGTTGGGTCTGGCTTCAGAATCCCAATGAAATCTTTAAGTCGTTAACCTATAATGGTTTTAGGAAAAACCTATATATAGTCTTCAAATCAGGGTTTGCAATCAATGTTACCTTGGTAACAAGGCATTCAATATGCATTGTTAGATGAAAACCTAATTAGACTCAAGCTAATATCTTTTAACCATTAGATCGAACTTAGCTTGTTACACACAAATGAAAAAATGACTTCATTTATATATGGGTAACTGTACCTAAGCGTGTACACCTTGTTGGATCAACAATAGTTAACCGAAGTTATCCATATGAACACTTTCATATCAAAGGAGAATCGACTCTAGTCGCAACTAGTATCACACATGAGGTATGGGGATTAGGTTTCTCATTTGCTAGAGTTCTCCCTTATATATAGTCTTCAAATCAGGGTCTGCAATCAATGTTACCTTGATAACAAAGCATTTCATATTCACCGTTAGATGAAAACCTGATTAGATTCAAGCTAATATCTTTCAACCGTCAGATTGTCTTAGCTTGTTACACACAAATGAAATGTACCTTCATTTAGATATGGGTAACTGTACCTAAACGTGTATACTTAGTTAGCTCAACAATAGTTAACCGAAGTTGGTCATATGAACACTTTCTTATCAACCTTGTTCATCTTAATCACAACTAGTTCAAATGACTCAAATGAAACTAGTTATAGAGTTGTTCAATTGTTTATATTCTCATAGAAGTATACAAGACACAATTGAAGCAAAATCGATTTTAAATCACTCGAATCAATTCATGAACATTATAGCCACGGTTTGCAAAGATTGCATTCCTTATTATATAAATTTATTTATTCATGAACAAACCAATTTTAGAACTTAACCCACTAAGGTATGCAAATTGTACGCATACCTAGAGTTCCCGGACTTGGTCTGTTCGCCAGTATGCAAACGGGTACGCATATTGTCGTTCGCGGCCAACATCATTTGAAATCAGTACGCATACGGGTATGCATACTATGGTTCCCGGACTTCAACTGTTGAATCAGTACGCATACGGGTATGCATCCTAAGTTCCCGTACTTGGAATATATCTACAACAGTTAGCATACAAGTACGCATACTATGCTATACATAATCAATGGTTAGTTTTCTAAACTCTATTTTAATCATTGAAACATTCTTAGAAGACGGGAATAGATGTCTCACACAAACTATTGGCTTCAAAGCAATTTTCAAGTGATCAAATGATCAATACGAAACATTCTGAGTCTACATCAAATGATTGTCTTACACAAATCATGTAAGATGTTACCAGGCGATTTTCACATGATTATCTTTTGACTTTCGCCAAGAATAAAAGATGAACTTGGTTAAAGCGAAAGCATACTAACAAATATTACGAGAAATATATAAGCGAGTTAAACTCAGATCGAAATATCAAATGTGTATAAATTAAAGTCTATATAGCTATACGAATTTTGTCTCAATAGGAGATAGAATAGAAATAGACTTATGTTGGTAAGCTTAGTAGTTCTTCGTCTCCACATACCTTTTGTTGATGAAGTTCCACAGGCTCCCCTTAGTAGTTCTTCGTCTTCAATTGATGAACCCCATGAAGTCTAAAGCTCAACTACACATTCTATCATAATCCGAGACATAGCTATAAGTAGACTAGAAATCAAGACTTATAGTTTTGGCAACTAAACTTGAAAAACAAGCTTGATATAGTAACGCTTGCGAGTTCGACCGAGCAGTGCTCTAAAAACCTCCCCCTTTATCAATTTTAGTGACAAAACTATCAATACATATGGATTACAAAATAAATAAACTTTGTAGCTTCTCATCCAAATGCTTGATTTCCTTGGTTCTTCAACATTACTCGAAATCTTCGTCACTTCCAAGTACTCCAGTGATTCTGAACGTGTTCAACTCAGCATCATAGTTGTTGAAGATATGTAGCCATAACAATAAGAAAATAGTTGTTCTCAATCATTGTTATACAGTGTCATAGTATTATTACACAGCATCAAAGTTCAATTGTATCACAACTTTGACAATAATACTATGGTGATATGTATCACTCCCCCTTAGTCAATACTTCAACTCACAATGAAAACCACTCCCCCTTACATAATGATCCGTAAACCATTTGTATTTGTAGTGTGAACTACACAATAATTCTCCCCCTTTTTGTCAATATAAACTGGCAAAGGTACGAAAACTAGCGGGATCATAATGAACTTATCATAGAGATGCTTCATGACTAAAAGAGAACATATCAACTTTGTTTCGATGATTTCACATAGTCGAAACTTAGTGTATTCATCAAGGAGTTTATAAAGATACAAGATAACTCCTACAATATTCCACAACCGCACTCCCCACAAAGATTTGGCAAGTACGCACAAGTTCAATTAAGAACTCTCCCCCATAAAATGTCATTCCTAAAAGAACAACAAGAGCGACCTTACTTTTACAAGAAAAGAAGGATTTATTTGGACATTAACGAGTTACATGAAACATGAATCTGTATCCAGAAGACTCAATTAAATTAACCACAAGAGAACCCATGATTAATTTAATAGAAAATGCTCAACATAAGAAAACTTACGGAGCCATACATTATTTTCACATAGAAGTGGATCAGGGAAAGATCAATACTGCGGAATATTCAAAGATTTATTTTATTTTTCTTCAATATTTGCATAATGACACAATAGACTTAATCTTTGACATATATGGGACAATCATAGTTCACGGACGCAAACACACATATCCCATAACATTATTTTCAATATATAAAACCAATAAAGATTAATACTGCAAAATCATCTTCCAAATAAACTTTAGAATTTAAATAAATAAATCTAAAAATATTGCAAGATGAAAATCGTTGGCAATAGTTATGTGTAATCACAATATAAGCTATTCCAAACCCTAGTTATCCTTCTTAAAACACAAGAATAAATTCTCATAAGAAGTTTCCTAGACAACTCAAAACAACAAGAGATAAAGAATTTAATCATCATCTTCATCATCGGAAACCATCCAAGAGGCTTGAACAATATCCATATCTTCCTTGATTACGGGAAACTTAGTAGCAATCACACGTAATTTTTATTGCACACATTTTACCTTGGAATTGATCTTACACACACCCTTGTGAATTTGATGAAGAAGACTCAAGGTAGTAGGATCACAAGAACCGTCAAGGGAATCACATCTTTGTATTTTGCAAGCATTCTCCTTCATACGTTTGAAAGTACAAGGACGAACAAGTTTGGGATTTCCAATAGAGTTGCCAATAGGAGCAATAGAGTATGCTCGACAAATTTGCTTAATTAAGCAAGTAAAGCCTAACTTCTTTTTGGATGACGTCATTGAGAGCATTTGAAGAATGATGAATCCACAAATATCAAGACTTCGAGAACCCAATTTAAGTAAATAGACTAACTCCGCAAACTCACGACTCCACCGAGAGTTCTCAATTGTGGAGGGACAAAGATTAGACATACCAAGTTTTCCGAAAAACATGAAATAAAGACTAAGATAATTAGTAGGAAATTTCCCTTCAATCCAATCAACACTCTTGCCACAAAGACCATTAGAAATGGTTTCATATGATTGTCTTTCTTCCCTTGGTCTAGGAAGGCGAAAATTACCCAAAGGAATTTTGGTAATTATTGAAATCAACTCTCTATTAACAAGAACCCATTCTCTATTTATCATGGTCTTGAGTTCCATGTCATCAAGATCAACATCATGGATGTTAGCATAGAAGATTCTTGTGAGAGTGTCAAAACCTTCACCAAGACCATTAAAGATGTTTCCAAGATTAAATTTTTCAAAACAAACCAAATCTTCTTTATGACCACTAACCATATCCAATTTCTTTTCTATAATGAAACCACTGGAAGAAATCCTTTCAAAGATCTTACTACTAGAATCATTGATAAATCTAATTCTAAAAGAATCTTGATTTTTAGGTATAATCATGCTAGAAGAAGATGAATCCAAGTTTTTTGAAACCTTCTTTGAAACCTTCTTTGAAACCTTGAAATTTCCCATGAGATCTAAAAAATAAGAGATCAAAAAGAAGGAAAAACTTACTTGAAATGCTTCTTGAGGGTGAAGACAACCCTTTGCCTCCCTTGGATCTCCAATAACGATTTTTAAAGGAGTTGAAACGCGAACCCTAGGAAAGACTTAGTTCACGTACGCGGACTAGGGAAGGAAGAAGAAGCGTACGCGTACCACACTTCTTATATACCCATTGCTGGGCTTGGACCCGTTCATGAACCACGACCCACAGAAGGAAAGTGGGAATTTTTACCACGTTCAACCATCAAGGTTCGCACACCGTGAAAAAATCAACATAGTGCAGTAAAAGGATAGTAGTAGAACTATATCACTTTATTTAACCTCTTGTAGACAGAAAAATTTTGTCGAACGAGTTTTTCTTCAAGGAAAAATAAATTTCAAAAAAAAAAAAAAACTAACCCATAATACAAAGACACAAAACAAATCAAACCATTACTTGCCCCACTCCAAGTTATATACAAATGGGGTGACGCCAATCTTGTTACCAGGAGTAATGATGATACTCAGGGTTATTTGAAATTTTTGACTCCTTTTTCTTATGATTAAAGGAAGGATTTTTCCAAAGGCTGGAACTTGCAACACCACCTGTAAAAATATTTTTATCGATTTTGACTGAGTTGTTGCCAAAACTCGAATGTGTGTCACGAATGACAGAATCAGAATTTTTACCAGTACAAGCCTTTTCCTTAATCAAGACAAGTCGTTCCAGAGATTTAAAAACGTTTTCAAAAGCCATAAATAGATCTTTTTCAATTGATCCATCATGATAGTATTCCTTAAAATAAGAAGTCTAGTGAGGTTCCATATCCTTGAGCTTTTATTTACACGTTTCCTGCAACGAACCCTTTTAAAGGAATCTTTAATTTTTCCTTTAGATTGTTTTCCATTAGTAGTTCACACTACATACATATGGTTTACGGATCATTATGTAAGGGGGAGTGTTTTTCATTATGAAATGGAAGTATTGACTAAGGGGAAGTGATACATATCACCATAGTATTATTGTCAAAGTTGTGATGCAATCAGACTTTGATGTTGTGCAATAATACTATGACATTGTATAACAATAATAAAACAACTTGTTGATTATTGTTATGGCTACGGATCTTCAACAATAATGATATCGAGTTGAAAATGTTCAGAATTTCTTAAGTACTTGGAGTAGAGAACAATTCAAGGAATGTTGAAGAGCCAAGGAAATCAAGCATGATGGATGAGAAGCTACAAAGTTTATTTATTTTGTAATCCATATGTATTGATAGTTTTGTCACTAAAATTGACAAAGGGTGAGATTGTTAGAGCACTGCTCGGTCCAACTCGCAAGTGTTGCTATCTCAAGCTTGTTTGTCAAGTTAAGTTGATCAAAACTATAGTCTTGATTTCTAGTCTACTTATAGTTATGTCTCAGATTAGGATAGAATGTGTTGTTGAGCTTTAGAATTCACGGCGTTCATCGATTAAATACGAAGATCTACTGAGGAGAGCTTGGAGGAACTTCATCAACAAAAGGTATGTGAATATTAAACTTATCTATCACTTAGAATTCTATTTTATTCTATCTCCTAATGAGACTAAGTCGTATAGCTATATAGACTTTTATATTATACACATTTGATATTTCGAGTTGAGTTTAACTCGCTTATATATTTATCAAAATATATGTTGGAAGCTTTTTGCTTTAACTATGTTCATCATTATTCTTGACAAGTTTAGTTGGAAACAATTTATTTATTGGAAACTAAATATTAAGTCAAAAGATAATCATGTGGAAATTGCCTTGAAACATCTTACATGATTTGTGAGAGACAATCATTTGATGTCAACTTGGAAAGTTTCACATTGACCATTCGATCACTTGAAAATTACCTGAAGCTAATAGTTTGTGTGAGACAGTTATTGTCATCTTCTAAGGATGTTTCAATAATTGAAATGGGAGTTTAGAACATTTAACCATATATGGATACAACACGGTATGCATACCTAGTATGCGAACTGTTTTGTATTGATTCATGCCCGGGAACCTTGTTTGCGTACCCAGTATGGGAACGGTTTTAAATGTTAAGGTCCGGGAACCTTGTTTGCGTACCTAGTATGCGAACAGTTCTACCTGAGTTGGATCCGGGACTGCTGGTCGCGTACTAGTATGAGAACGGCTGGACATGCCAAGGTCCGAAGCTGTTTTTTGCGGACCTGGTTGAAGACTTCATTTGGGATTCGTGAATCTAGATCCAACCATTTTATCTATATTTGCATATTCTGATCTTACTTGTTCTATTATAGTGAGTACTATCTTCTATAAGATTTGGTCGAGATTTATCTCCGATAGGTAAGATATAAAAAGTAATCACAAAGCTCTTCGTCTCATTCTTTGTGATTCCACAATAACTTCTTCTACTACCATATAGTTAAGTTATTATGATGTGATTGATATTTCTAGGCTGTTCTTCGGGAGTATAAGACCGGATTATCAATTGGTTCCTGTTCACCTTGATTTATCATAAGATGAAACAAAACTTTGTAGGTACTTCTGTGGGAGACAGATTTATCTATCAGAATAGACTTATATGTGGGAGACAAATTTGTTTATAAGTCTTCGACTTTGGGTCGTAGAAACTCTTAGTTCTGGGTGAGATCAGCTAAGGGAATCAAGTGCGCAGAATCCGACGTGGTTCTAGAGGCGTAAGGAATGCGATTGTACCTTAATCGGTGTGAGACTTGGTTAGGTCTCAACTACATTCCAGTCCGAAGTTAACTTGTAGTAGGCTAGTTTCTGTAGCGGCTTAATACAATGTTGTGTTCAAATCTAGACTAGGTCCCTGGGTTTTTCTGCATTTGCGGTTTCCTCATTAACAAAATTTATGGTGTCTGTGTAATTTATTTTCCGCATTATATTTTTATATAATTAAAATATCACAGGTTTTGCGTAGTTCAATCAATTTAGTAAATCCGACCTTTGTTTGTTGGATATAAATTGATTGACACTTGGGTATTGGTCTTTGGTACCGTCCAAGTATTTCTCATATCAATCAGGCTCATAGATTTCTATCTATTTCATTTGCTGATTGATTTGGGAAAAAGATATATAACTCTTTGATATCTTCCTTGGTTGAGCTCGCTTTATAAGCTGGTGCTCTCGAAATAATATTGGAGTTAGTTCATTCAGATTGCCGAACAAATTATTGGGTGTGGTTGTTATATCCCCACTTTTTCACATAGCACCGAATGCGTCATTGCATTTGTGATGTGAGTCATATAGAGGAGTTACTTCCCAAAGTTATAATAGAGTAAACACACTAGTACGTTAATCAAATACTTGGTTTGATCGCATAGTTGGTTCGGTTCCGGACTTTGACTATATACCAAGTGTAAATCTGGTGGTTGCCATCTTCTTGACAATTTATGTCTATATTAGATCACACAAGTTCTGTCTTGAATAGGCACATTCTCAAAAAATATGTTATTGGGTTGAGACGAAGTTTCATCTAAAGCTTGCGTTGCGTATTAAGAGGAATATTATCCTAAAGCCAATGAGGCACCACCATGGTGCATTATGGGGTACACTTTCTTAAAGCCAATATCACGCCACTTTGGCGCATTTCGTAAGGTATATTGGTCAAGGGACAAAATCAAACCACAGTAGTGCATCACACTAGTTGTATGGATGGCCAAGAGCATAGTAGTGCCACCATGGCGCATCACATAAGATATATTAGCTCAGTGCCAGTATCATGCCACTATGGCACATTATGAAGGTTGTGTTGGCCTGGTGCCACTATCTCGCCACTATGGTGCAATAAGTTAGATCAGGCTGGCAAAGGCAATATAGCGCCATCACGGCACAACATTAAATTTGGCATTTGGGCCTGAACGGAAACATAGCCATCATGGCACTTTATTCAGAGATACATGGCAACGACCATGAATAGTGAAGCAAGCACGTCAAAGTGCTCCCAACTTGTTAGAGCACTGCTCGGTCGAACTCACAAGCGTTGCTATATCAAGCTTGTTTTTCAAGTTTAGTTGATCAAAACTATATACTTGATTTCTAGTCTACTTATAACTATGTCTCGGATTAGGATAGAAGTGTGTAGTTGAGCATTAGACTTCATGGCATTCACCAATTGAAGAAGAAGATCTACCGAAGAGCTTGGAGGAACTTCATCAACAAAAGGTATGTGGAGACTAAAACTTATCTATCACTCAGAAGTATATTCTATTATATCTTCTAAAGAGACTAAGTTGTATAGTTATATAGACTTAAAAGTGAGCCAAGCTTTTCGACGTTACAGATAAATATGGATATTGACCCACGGTTTTGGGTTCAGTTATGTTATTACACAATGCTATATGTTGTTTCTTCTTTCCATTCTCAATGGATCGTCGTAATTCTGTTAAGCACAATATAACAATGACATTGTCAGTTATCCAGAAAACATTATCCATTAAATTTGCAAAATCGCTTCGAGATGTACCAAATTATACAGGGTGTACTAATACTAGACTATTATAAAAAAAAAACTATCATAATCACATAATTTTATGAACTGATATATCCTCGTATAACTTGGTACATCCCCGTTATATGTAAACTTGTTAAATTTATCATGTTACTGATTGTTATAAGAACATATGATAATATCAGGTAATACGTTATTAGCCCGCAGGTACGTCTTAATGACGTTTTGGAGTTGGAAAAAGACGCCAATTGATATACCTCCAAATACTATTTTTATTCCATGATTTCGGTGGTATTGTAATACCCCAATTCGGCAGGTAGGGTTCACCTAATGGAATATCAGTGATGATTTGTCATTTCCTAATACCGAGGCCTTTCTAGCACAATTGGCTGCAAAGTTTGGCTGAAAATTCCGCAGTTACGCGTATTTGGACGGAAGTAATCCAGGGATGGGTAACCTCCCAGGAAGCTGCCGCTGAATAACCGCATCGGTACCCAATAAAAACCTCACACCGCTGGACGACCGCAGTGGCTAAGTGGAGATAATATTGGTGGATGAAAATGTCGTTACAGAATACTATTCTTGTTCCATGATTTTGATAGATATCACCAGCATCCTTCGAATTATGCCAAATAATATTGATTATAATACTTTAATAACATTTCTTACACCTACTCCCAACTCGTACATATATCAACACCCGTACTTATTAAATTTCAAAGTAACAGCCTTTTTGTTAATTTCCAGATACATTATTGTTAAAGCAGCCAATATTGCTACTTTTTGTAATAGAAATGCCATCCAAAATATTTGGAAAAATGAGGGATTAGCGGCAATCCTCCACCAACTTTACATTAGGAATTGTATTAATCTTATAACTGCAAATAATACTCAAATTAATGAGGATCGGGCAAACCAAATATATCAATCTATAATGAGGTGATTTCCCTCTTTTCCGGAAAAAAAAAGTACTTATAATCGGCATTCATGCAGATTATTGGTATGTACTTATCTATTAAAATATTACTCAAAAATCTCTTGATATATGCGAAAGGATAAGGAATTAGGGAAAATATGAATATTAAAATGGTATTCAATGGTTTAGTTTTCTAATGAAAAAAATCGAAAAAAATATATAGGAAAACGAAATTATACTGTATTATTTTTTCTCTCTTTTTGTGTTTACTCGTTTTGATTCGCATAAGAAAGAGACGTGTTAGCTTGACTTAATGACATTATCCGAGGATATAAGTTAAATTCGAAAAATGAAATACGATTATATTAAAATATTAATATCAGGAATCTTAGGTTGGGTTTGGTAATGTTATTTTTTTTTTCAAAAATCACTTTCAAATATACATATAGTAATTATTTTTCATATTGGTGTTTGGTAAAATATTTTCAAAGTGCTTTTAACCCAAAGCACTTCCAAAATTTCCCAATTTTTAAAAGCTGGGGGAAAGGAGCTTTTAAAAGCTCTAAAAGCATAAGCTTTGATCTCACTTTATTTTAATGCATGATTTTTCTTTTATATCCCTACGATATTCTATAAATGAACAAAACTGCCCTTAAATCTTTGATAATCAATTTTTTATTCTCCGTATCATATTCTTTAAAGATTATTATTAAATTATGTCTTTTTTTTTTGTTTTTATTTTGAAGCATAATATATGTCACATTCTCTAAAGATTATTATTTTCACTTTCAAATGATATTTTATATACATAAGAGTCAATATTAAATAAATATTTGATTTTAGTATAATTTTTTTTATCCCAAATTGTCTCTATAATAAAAAATAGTTACTCAAAATATATATAAATATTTAATTATGTTTAAATCACATAAAATAAAATAAAACTATATTAATAGATTATGTCTGTTTTTGTATTTTGTTACACCTACAATAAGTGAATCTACATTTACCAAACACAATTTAATCATTTTCTAAATCAGCTTTCGCTTTTAGTATATAATTTACCAAACACTTAACTGCGTTTTTTACACAGCAGAACGCAACATAGCACAACAGAAACGTGCTTTTACAAAAGCCGCAACACTACCAAACTAAGCCTTAATAAGCTACATATTAACGATAGTTTTTTCTGCTTATACAGTAACTTAATAGTAAAATGGTGAACCTACTGAGTACTCAAGAAATTTTGATTATTACCGTTTACGGTTTCAAAATGATGTAGGATCCGTATAGACATTCTTATATAGTCACTATTGCACATGATTCAGGTCATTTTTTTAATAAAATTCAAATGACAATTGATAATATGTTCCTCTTATAAAAATATATTGCTTCCCAAAATGAGTATAAGTCGAGAAGTATAATCTTTCGATCTAACACTTTGAAAATCATTCGTTAAAACTAAAATAATTAGGCTTGTTGTTTCGGATTGTACTCATTTTCTATAGGAATATAAAGTCTTATAACAGAACCTTATTATCAAAATATTAGCTTTAAATTCATTGTTATTTCTGTTTTATAAGGAAAATAGCACATACCATTTGTGACACTATGTCTATAAGAATCTCCATGCATGCTACCTCTTTAACAATTAGAATTTAGAACCACTATCCGGATAGATATTAAGGAATCTAATTTTGTACATACTCTTTTAAAGAGTATTAATCTGATATTCTTTTCTGATTGGTGTAGCAGTTAACAATTGAACTTACTACCGCGTACATTAACAATTTCATCTCACCTTATAAAAGTAAATCGAAAGACGAACCGAAATACAGGAAAACTTCGATAAATTAATAGTTTTGGACCGAAGAAAATTATTATTAGCGAAGTTATTAATTTATCGAGCTAAAATTTAGCATGTACAAGCTTAGTTGGGACCAGAAAATTTTATTATTTTAGCGAAGTAATTAATTTATCTAAGTTCTACTATATCACCTAAACGATCGTTAAATGGTACTCTTATACATATCACTATCAAGTGATGTATGGATGCATTGTACTGTCGTACATTTATGTTTGATTGTATTATCTAAAACTAAAGTCGTCTTCAAGATTTAGAGCGGTGATATATTTAATTTTCGATGAAAAAGACGGAAAGAAAGGGAAGGAGATAGTCGTTGGTTATGGTATCATTTGTGTTTGCTCGTTTTTGTTTGCAATTGAAAAAGATGTGGCAATTTGATTTAATGAAATCATTGAGGATGAGGTACCCAATTGCGAAATAGAAATGAAATACTAGGACTAACGCTTTTGTCTCAAGAATACTCGTTCATTCTGGTTGGACAAATGGGTAGGGCATTACAATCTGGCTTATCTCTTTCCTACGATCTCTTTAGGCTTTCAAGAAACAAATATGCAACTATTTGTGAAATGGTGGAAGTTACTGAGGGTAATAAGGCTTGGAACCTTAATTTCTCCAGAGTGCTCAGAAATGATGAAGTAGATATGGTGGCAAATATTCTTCATCTCATAAGCAACCCTGTCATAGCAAAGAATGGTGATGACACTATAGTGTGGATTCCTGGGGATACTTTCTCAGTAAAATCATGTTATTTTGCTCTAGAAGATGAGGGTTTTCTTAGATTTCCCTACAAGAGTCTTTGGAACCCAAGAATTCCAATGAAGGTTATTTTCTTTACTTGGTGTTTGTGTTATAATGCTGCTCCTACTCTTGATTCTATCAGAAACTCCATTGTGATTAATGCATGCATATTGTGCAAGAAAGCCCCGGAAACAAATACTCATTTGTTTCTTCACTGTGAGGAGACATGTAAGCTATGGAATTTCTTCTTTAACAGCTTCAAGACTCAATGGGTTTTGGTATGGATGTAAGATCTACCTTGTGGGAATGGTGCAGAAAAAAAGGGAATTCATTAAAAAGAAAGTTATGGGGTTTAATCCCTTTTGCTATTTGGTGGACAGTTTGGAATGAGCGTAACAGAAGAACATTTCAAGGGGTTTACAAATGTTACAATCTGCTGCTGCAAGAAGTGAAGATTTTGTTGTTTAACTGGTCCTTGGGTACAGACACATTTGAGAATGCTTCTCTTAATATGGTCTTATACAACTGGGAGGGTGTTTTACGGTGTCAATAGCCTCTTTTTATGTTTCTTTAGTGTTTCTTCTTTTTTTCTCAGCAAAGCCTGAGACTTTGTATTTTCTTGTTTCCAACAGCTTTGCCAATGTTTTGTGGTAATTCTGTTTTTTCTTCATCAATATATTGCCCTTCTTTGAGTCAAAAAAAAAAAAAATACTCGTTCATTCGCTAACTTGACACTTGGGGTAGGGGAGTTCTCTATATGAATGCCAAAAATTAGTCATAAATTGATGGCACTGCCTTAAGAAGGCTGGGACTCAACCGAGCCAGGCATAGTGTCAACCGCTTGATCATTTATGTGCGGCCGATGATAATTCTTTGTTTAGTATTAGCAAAGTCTTAAGTCTCCCTATCTAATTTGCATAAATGTGATAACTGATAAGTATAACAGGATTTTATGGATAAGTTCTGGTTAGGATAATATATCTTTGCCGATTCATTCCTTCGTTGAAGAATGTATAAATATGCGGGGAAAGAAAATCAATAATACGTAGAACAACTCACGAACATCAACTAATCAGTTCATTATTCCATAATTCATGCGACAAAAAAATTCAATGTTATGCCATGAGGTGTCACCGCTCAATCAAACATAAAAATTGAATACAAGTAGTGGATAAGATATTTGAGCATTTTTTACATACATTATCTAAGTTATGTCTTAAACAGAAGTGCCCCTTATAACCAAGGTTTAGTTCAATTTGATGGAAACAAGGAGTCATATCATGTACTTATACAATTCACCATTATCACACTATTTTTCTTAATTATCTATTTCTTAAAAAAAATAGTATTTATTTAGACAACTAATTATTCTTAATCCTAAAGAATTTAATATTTTATTTACACAACTAATTATTATTAATGAACGAGTAGTCGATGGATGTTGAAAGAGGTGATTCATATATCGAAAATACTTTACACCCCACTCATGCCCTCCAGATTTTGCCTCCGCGACGTGTCGTTCCATTATTGGCTCAACCCAACACTAATGGACCCCCTTTAACTCAAGAACACGTGAGGAGACGCCACATTATGGGGGATTTGAGTGGGGGTATGAGCGGGGGTCCGTAGCACTGTCTTCATATATTAAGACGGGAACTGGGGACATTAGACTACCATTCAGAGGCGGAAATCGTGTCAGCACAACACTACATGTCACACATCAGAGCTAGACAATCATGCCATCTGTTTTGCTATGTTGTGTTGTACTATATATAAAATAAAGATGTTTACAAAAATAAGGATGTCTGTATATCATGTTGTGTTATGCTTTTAGAAATGACTATATTGTGCAGTTTTGTGTTCCAAAATAAATATTTTTAGGTATTTGTAGTATAATGAGTAATTCGATGAACTTCTTAGATAATTAAATTAAATTTAAACAATTTTTCCGTGACGGATCAAAAATTATCGTCACCAACACCGCATTCGGGTGACTAAAAATCATTGATTCGCCACTCTAATACCTAACTGGGCTGTAAAAATTTTGTTTCTTGCCAAACAAATGCACGTGAATTTGCCTTTATAGACATGTTTTGCAAGCATGATGCACTAAACTTAGTTTTTCTACAGTCTCAACATATCTCTTATTCTGCTAAGGAACATATCCCTTATTCTTCTAAGGATGTAATGTCATAACTGGCAATGGTAGCGTACTTAGCATGCGCCAATGAATTGCAAGTATTATTCAGGTATTGGTTATGCCTGGGGCTAGCACTCATGTAAAGTACCAATTTAAATCCTGCTTCCTTACTTCTCTTAGGTAATAAGCTGGATGCACGGATTGATCTTGCTCATGCTAAGGGTACAACAACCATACACATGTCGTTCATGTATTACGCCATCTTTATGATGCAAGTGGCTTACAAAATTCGTTTAGCTTCCTTTCTAGTCCGTTCCCCATTCGCAATTGGTGAATGCCACCATCGTGTAGCTTGATCGGGAGTATGAACATCTAGTGATGGACTGCAACTACCTCATCAAGTGTGGCAACAATCATCTCTTGCCTCAAACACCGAGACAGATGATATGAGCTATCAAGAAGATTTGAACAACAAAGTGCTGGAAATCAATGGACAAAAATGCGATTTCCTACGTACCCATCCCGTATCATGAAGGTATCAAGCACAAACCTTAGTTCTCCGGGTTCAAAACTCACAACAAAATTCAACTCGTGTTACAAGGTCAAAGGCCGATCAAAGCCTAATTTATATAGGCCAAGGAACTTTCCCAAGAGATACACAAGAGTTTTTATCACTGATGCCAGTTAGTTTGTCAAAATGTATATTTTTTGTACGGAACATTAACATTAGTCCAACATTCACACATTTTCTTCGAAATGCATAAAAACAAGATGCATTCTCGGTACATAGCAACAATAACAATGCGTAAGCATCATGCAGCTTCCACGGATAGCCAACATGGCGTAATGATGCATTCACATCATATAGTTTTTATAGGGTATGTAACATAGCATAATGATGCTTTCACATGGTTTACCGAATAAGCTCTATAGCTTAGATATCCATTTATGCATGATGTACCTTCAACCAGCACCCTATATATATCTCATTGACATTTTTACAAATAAAAATTGGGAGTTAAGTGCCACATACCGACTCTCAATACCTTTTCGTGACATTTGAATGTCAAGAAGATATATATCTCGTTCTTCAAAAATACTAAAATTGTGAAATGCGTCATAGTGATGCATTTTAAGTAAGTAACCTGGCATCAAGATGCCTTTGCATCGTACTACATACTCGTCGACAACGCATCATAATGACGCCTTTGCATCATAATGCATACTGGTATAAGCAATATAAGGACAATGATGCATCTTGTTTTAGTACAACTTCAACCAACACCCCATCGTTATGCATGTCTTATTCACATTTGGAAATTTGGAAGTTGTTGTCCATGTACCAATTTGTACCTACTTTGAGCGTCATGGTGCATGCTAGTTGATGTATCCTTGGTGAGTAACATAGGTAAATATTGCATCTCCGAGCAAGGTAAAAGCATGCAAATGCATTAGCATCAAGATGCTTTTTTTGGTAAGCAACATTGGTTAATGTAGCATCTCCGGGTAATGGACAAGCATAATGATTCCTTAGTATCACAATGCCAAACGGATGTATCAGTTTTTCTATGTATGCAATACACGTTAGAGAAAATACATCATTTTTCTCAATGGCGCATTATAAGGGTCACAACATTGCCTAGTGGTGAACTTAGGAACAAGATGCATCACTTTACGAAGTGTACATCACAGACTTGAAGAGATGCATCAATGACACATCCTAGAGTATGCAACAGACCGGAGATGAAGCTTCATCTCGTGTAATAACGTATCTTAGAATATGTGTTATTAAATGAGATGAAGCTTCATCTTAAGCTCATGTTGCACATGCAAGGTATGCTGGACAAGATCTGGAATTGTACCATTATTATGCATCACGCAAATAAGATGTTGGTTAAGAGATAAAAATGTATGACAATGATGCTTGTTGCCAATTGAGCATTGGACGAGAACTGGATTAATGCATCACTATGATGCATCTTCTCGTAATTCGTTGTTGCAAAAGCAGGTTGACTTGGTATAAATCACTCTACTCCTAAATTTATATTTATAGAAATGTCAATAAGACATATATAGGGAGGAAGTGTTGTTTGAAGATGCATTAAGCGTAGATGAATCCTTAAGCCATAAAGCTTGGTCGGTGATGTCTATATGATGTGAAAGTATCATTATATCGGTGTTTCTTACTCGAGAGAGCTCCATGATGCGTGAGCAACATTATTGTTGGGTTGCTAAATCGAGAATGCATCAAAATGATGCATTAGGAAGGAATGATCAATTATGCATGGTCTTGTGCATACCTTGCGAAAGTTCCTTGGCCTATACGGACAAGGATTTTCTTGGACTTGGCATCGACGTTGGCTTTGCCTTAATAGGATTGAGTTGTGTGTTCCATTCTAGATGACCCTTTGGATGAACTATCAATCTGTGTTTGACCCCTTCAAGATACGTGTTGGGTACGTAGGCAGACGCAGTACAATGTATTGGTCCATCACTTTGTCGCTCATATCAAATAATTAGGAGGTAATTGTGAAATTTTGGTAACTCATATCATCTGGCTCGGCAATGCGAGGAAATAGATGATTATTACCATACTTGATGAGGTAGTTGCAGTTTATTCACTTGAAGATCGTGCATCTTATCAAGATGTTCGGTGTTGGTATGCACCAATTGCGAGTTGGATAGCTAAGAAATGAAACTAACCAAGATTGCAAGTTGGGGGAGCTTGCATAAGACGCTTACATCAAAGGAGTGATGCACGACAAGAATGACATGAGTGTGATCTATGCAACCTTGGCACGAGAAATACCAGTACATGCATCTAGCTCATTATCGAAGTGAACTAAGGACGCGGAAATAGTTCTACAATTGCCTATGCACAAGTCCTAAGTAATTCCATGTGCATGGACAATGCTCGCGAGATTGTGATGCATGTTATATGCATCACTATTAGTTTTATGGCCTTGTACCCATTGCAGATTCAGGGAAAGTTGGAGTAACGTGGATCTATATATGGAAACTATGTCTCGAGTATCATGCTTGTAGAACATGTTTGGTAAGGAAAATTGACATGAATTTGCCTGGTAAGCCTTGAAGCTTTACAGCATGGTCACCTCGTTACGAGTGGAGTAATCATGGAGTGTCATCATGCGTGGCGCGACACTAAGGGTGGAATTTTCTGGGACGTCATAGTTGGTATCATAGCAAGTTCCTAAATAAACAGTAGGGATTGTGCTTGTTGGACTCGTCAGTGTTGTTTGTAATAAGACTACAAAATGTTTCCTAAAAGGTAAAGGAATCAGCCAGAAGGATAGGCCAACTGTTGTGCGTGAAGCAAATTCGTAAAAGCTATGCAAGTTACTTTGCGAATCAATATGGACTTAATCGAGTAATGTGAGTTTTCTAGGCCTTAAATGGCGGGCCACCAAATATTTTCTGGCAGCGAAAACCATTCAGAACGGTGGCAGGCAATGGGTCTGATGTTCTAAATGGTCCAACATACCTTGCACGCGCAACACAAGCTTGAGATGAAAGCATCATCTCATTCAACGACGTATCTTTGAGCATACATCATGTGAAAATGCGGTGGTTACATTACTAAACCCTTTTAAGAATTTCGGGAACGAAATTCAAAACAAAAATTACCGTGGATAAGATTCGAAGGTTTGGATTTCCTGGGCATATGTCCCATACCAAGATGCTAAAAAATTACACTAGGTTTCTTTAATTTTTCGCGAACAACAATTATGACCTTCTAACTTATGAGTAAACGTCTCATGTCGCATATCTAGGAATCCCAAAGGGGTCCAAATGCTATCAAGAATATTTATTTGGATCCCTTAAGCATATTTCCCATATCACATACTCAGGAATTTCAAAAGGATATCTCAATACATGATCCTAAGTGCACGTCCCATACTGCAACACCAGGAATTCGCAAAGTTCACAATTTGGCGAGGATCATCGAATATGACAAGAAATTCTTAGCGCAATAACGTGAGGACCAAAGTCTAATTCCAAAGCAATCAGATGCAAGCCTACTGATTACGAGAGCTAGCCGACATGATCAATGCATACCATTACAACCGGTTGCCAATGATGTAGTCTAGAGCTAGATACTCCGATTCATGATCAATGCATACCATTACAATAAGTCTCAAGATTATTTGGGATGATCTTACCCATGTAAGCTTCATTTTCTACTCTACTCATATGAATGGTCCCCATACCTAAGTCATCTTTCATTGTATATCAAACACTTAAAAGATACTCACCGTATTCATGGCATCAAATGTGAAAGCTTAGATCCAGCAATAAGTCTCAAGATTATTTGGAGTAGGTCTTACCCATGTAAGCTAAATTTCTTTCTTTGGCTTCTCTCTCATGAAAGATATTAATTTTTATACTGATGTGTACTTGATGATTTTGAATTGGAAGTTGAGGCAATTTCTTTGTTTGAAATTATATTTGCAAGATGTTTAATTGTTATGATCTTGCCATTGGTATGGTTGAGAAAGACTGGACAACCAATTTTCGGACCAGCAAACGTATCTTCAGTATGTATTATAAGCCAATTCAAGATTTTGACAGAATTATCAGCATGTCGGCTTGATCTATGTGCCAGTAATCGTCACATAAAGCATTTTCTTTGTTTTTGACCGACCTGATTCAAAGAGCATGTTCGCTTTGGCTTCTTTTATCTTATCATTTATCGCAATCGTCTTTAACCATAAAGGTACCATGTTTTATTATGCATCTTTTTAATTAAGGCTAGGATAACTCACGGTACTCGACTAAGTCCAACATTATTTACAAAGTATCTGGCATAGGAGTTACGAATTTTCGCGCACCAATTAACTTACTCTTCCAACTTATCATATTACCTTTCCTTGTTACCAAGGAAATTTTTATAGTTACATGAAAAGCTAATATTTAAGAGTCCCACATGAACAGTTCCTAATGTTGTTTCGAACTTGCACTGATACCATTTCTGACTTACCCTAAAATTTTGACTCCAGTGCTGCACTCGGCATGCCAAAATTCCCCAATGTGTCACTGTGGTACATTACCAGGATGTAATATTTCATTTCTTGCCAAGAAAATGCATGTGAATTTGCCAAGAAAATGCATGTGAATTTTCCTTTGCATGATGTATTAATGTAGTTTCCCTACCGTCCCAACATACTTGTGTTCTACTAAGGGTACAATACTATAACTGCCAATGGAAGCATATTTGGCATGTGTCACTGACTTATAAGTACTGTCCATGCCTTGGTCATGCTTGGGACTAGCATGCAGGTCAATTACCAACTTAAATCCCAGGTTCGTACTCTGCTTCGACAATGATTTGGATGCATACACTAATCTTGCTCATGTCAAGGGTGCAACAGCCAGGCACATGTCATTAATATCGTGCATCATCCTTTTGGTGCAAGTGGCCTACACAATTCGTTTAGATTCCTTTCATGTTTTCCCCAATTCAATTGGAGCATGCCAACATCGTGTAGCTTGACATGAAGTATGAACATCCATCAAGGACTACAACTACCTCATCAAGTGCGGCAATAATTATCTTTTTCCTCGCACGCCAAGCCATATGATATGAGTTACCAAGATGTTGCAATCATCTCCCAATTAGATGACATGAGCAATAAAGTGTTGGTCTGTAATGGATGGTAATGTGGCTTCCTACGTACCCATATCATACCGTGAAGGGATCAAGCACAGTCCGTAGTTCATCAGGTTCGAAACTGGCAACTAAAGCCAACTCATGTGACAAGGCCAAAGTCCAAGTAAATCCAAGTGACGTTCGCAGGACATTCACAAGAGTATCCATCACTTATCCCACTTAGTTTTCAAATATGCATTCGTTAATCTGTTCGGGACAAGCAAATGGATTCAACATTTATCTTTCCTTCGAAACCCATCATTATGATGCATTCTATGTCGCAACACAACAATAGTGACGCCAACACATCATGAAGATTCCCCGGGTATCCAACATGGCATAATGATCCTTTTGTATCATAAATGCTTCATCGGGTAAGCAACACCACACAATGATGCTTTCGCACCAAATATACGTTACCCACTAAGCTGTATAGCTTAGATATGCATTTTTACCGTGATGTTTCTTCAACACAACACCTTTCTCTATATATGTATATTTCTACATATAAAAACTTGCGGGCTAAGTACCAAGTATTTCCTCTCAGTATCTTTTCATGACATACGCCAATTAGATGTGTATGATGCATATCTCGTTCTCGACCAATGCCCAACTTGCGAAATGCACCATAGTTATGCATTCTTAGTAAGTAACCCGGAAAAATCATGCCTTTGCATTATAATACATACTCGGGTCAACAACTTAGCATATTGATGCACGTGCATCATAATGCATACTCGTAGAAGCAACATAGAGTTAGTGATGCATCTTTTCTTATTGCACCTTCAGCCCTGACCCCTTTCTTATATGTATATATATTTTTCGCATTTCCACACTTGGAAATTTTAGACTTGTTGGCCATGTACCGATTTCCACCTGCTTTACGTGACATGATGCATGCTAGATGATGCATCCTTGGTAAGAAACATAAGTAAATATTGCATCTCCAAGCAAGGAAAAAGCATGCGGATGCATTAGCATCACAACACTTTTTCTGGTAAGCAACATTGGTTAATGGAAACGTATAATGATGCCTTAGCATCACAATGCCAAACAGACGCATCATTTTGCAATGTATGCAATACACATTCGAGAAAATGCATCATCTTCCTCGATGATGCATCATAAGAGCCACATCATTGCCTAATAGGGAACTTCATGACAAGATGCACACTTCATAGGCGTTAAAGAGATGCATTAATAACGTATCCCAGAGTAAGCAACACAAGTCCGAGATGAAGCTTCATCTCGTGTAATAACACATCGTAGAGTATGTGTCATGCAAAATATGCAGGTGTTACACTTTGTTTATCAACTTGTAATCACGTTACTGGGAACAAATTTGAACAACTGAACTCCATTCCGGCATTCATACTCAATGATTATCTTGTGCAAAGTAAGATAATATTTTTATTAAGTCGAAATCATGTTGTTTCTAATACTTACATGATCCAACAATCTTAAATTCTGTTTGGAAATAAGTTCAACATGTTTCCTCTTAATATTTGATACTGGTTAAATTTTACCTAGTTCTCAATCTATTATTAACTGGTAAGATTTTATAGTAATCGATAATTTTGGGTACATACCGTACACTGTATGAAATACACACGTGGTACCACTTTCCGTTGATAACATAATTACAAGGTACCATGCCATTGAGAAAGTTGTCAAAAAGGAGTGTGTGTGCCAACACCTTCAGGTCGTTATTTGATCCAATTATTATAAAACAACAACATGCCAAAACCATAGTCATATGATGATACAACCTCTAACAACATAGTACTAACCATGTTTTTACCCATATATGTTCCTTACCATGCTATCGAAAATAATTTTCATGCCCTTTTGCATACAACCCAAGCTACCAAGCATTCCAGAATATCCTACTTCAGCGTTCTCCACCAGCAACCTCCTCACATCCTCAATAATAGGTTGTCGGAAGTATTTTTTTCAAGGGGTGATGCATAATATGTTGCAATATTCCTTTAAATATGCAGTGGTATGTTGTTCTTGCTTTAATACAAGTGTAATCATCAATACTATCTGAAGGGGTAGTATTTTTGCAAAAACATTTCGGCGTAACTATTTTCATATGAGAATACCCCATAATTCTTATTGTATCTGGACATTAATACCATCTTTCATCCACTTTTATAATTCTACCTGGTGCAGAAAAATATTGGTTCATACTTAATTATACGTTGTTTGAGTTTGTCTCGGAAGATAAGTACCCCTCAGTAAATTAATCCTACAACATTTATGCATCATGCATATCACTCAATCTCGATGAATGCATGTCATGTCTGTACTACCTTAGATACTAGTCGACATGGTATCCTATGATTTTCTAGTGATAATTGCTAAAACAACATAAAAGCTTGTTCATCTTCATCAGCACAAGACTCCAAAATGATTCCACATGTCATTCTGACATAGACACATATGAAACTCATATTTCGATATCGCAATAAAATTAGACCTAGAAAAACCAATAAAGATCAAAAAGGAAAATCTGAGGTTTTGGCCATTAGTTGGAGGAGGACGAAGAATAGAAGAATGAATGAGGGAAAACCGTGTTTTACTATTTGTTAAATGCTCGAATTCGGATACTCAGTATCCACTTAGAATCACTCGTACGAATATTGGGTATCCAACCAAATGTCACCATGCACCATAATGCTTTATTTTGACTCCCACAAACATTTCCCTACTATATAGGATTTGAGGGAAATTTCCTCGTCATAGTGTTTGCTTTTGTTTTAGCTTTTCATTAAGTCTACAACTTATCTTTATTTTTCTTATCACTTTATTTTTTTAATATATTCAGTTATATTTGGTGGCAAATCCCACCATTGATTTGGAAATGAAAAAAATTATGATTCATGGTATCTCAGTCAACGTTAAAATACATATCTGAAAAGGTTTACAAGAAAATTTTGATTTTTCCTATGCAAATGTAAACTTCTTATTTAGTTTGATTGCTCAAAGAGATATCTGAAGATAATACAATCATTTGAAGGTGAGTTTTCACTACTTCAGAAGTGCTAAAAAAAAAAAAAAATCATTAGCTGGTCATAGTTTGGACTTCATAAATTTTAAAAACTAAATTAAAAAATAATATTAAGATATTTAATGGGTACTCGTGAATGTGCACAAAATTGGACTCAAATTTAAGTAATTTGTGAAGAGAAATACCAAAATTTTTGTGAGGATAAAATTTCATAAAATAAAACAATCTTAATCACCAGATCTCTAGACTAGTATAAGGCAAAGTACCGACTACCGAGATAGGCTAAACACAAAACCCCGGCTCCTCAACCGGGTGTGGATATACATTTGTTGATTATTTGGTTATTATGGTCAAAACTGAACTAGAGTCCAATTTTGTGCATACTCCTTAAAAGAGTGTGCACGTAACAAAGCGATGACATTGGTTGCTTTATAACAAACGTTATCTAATTAATTAAATTTGTTTTTTATTTTCTTAAACAAAACTAGTAATTAGGATATATCGTATATGCTCGCTACCTTAAATATAGGCTTTTAAACTTGGAAATAGTCAATTAGTCACTGTGGTATCGCTCCATCCAACAAACTTTGCATTATTATTCCATTGATCCTCTCTTGTCGGATTGAGGATGTCTTCTTCGACACGGTGATAAAGCAAATCAATGAAGTTTCTCTCATCTTTGTCGTGATGTTCTTCTTTAATTTGGAACGAAGACGATTATTCATGACTTGATTAAAGAAAGCAGTATCTAGCTCATGAGATGTTCTCTTACGCTTTTCCTGTTAATCCAATTAAAATATCTTTCCACTTAAATCACTTATCAAGAAATTTTCAAAGCTCATAAGCTCCATTAATGTCATCTCCTTCATTATCATCCCAGCAGAGTTTTAGAACTATATGTATTCAACATTCTCAGGTCAAATTAATGGTGTTCCTAGCTCCCAACAGGACTATCAATAAAGAAAAGAAAAGGTTTTGGGACGAGCTTTAAAATCACGCGCTCATAAAATCAGCCAAAGCTTAAAGTGTTTGTTTTCTCAAAACTTCGTGCTTCTTCAACAGTCAACATTGGATATAAAATATCATGCCGCTCATAAGAATATGCCGAACATAACATGATTATAAGAGTTCTAGACAAAATGCTACAGTTCCTTTTGAACTTCCTTTTGCTATTCGATTAGCTATCATTTACCCGATCCATCACAAGCACCAAAATCAGCAAGAATCTCACCATCCTTGGTACTCGGTCTTCATAATGCTAAACCTTCCAAGATTATTTTTAAACAAAATATATATTATTACCTTTTCTAGATTAAAATTAGATTAAATTAAAAATAAATAAAAACTAAGTTAACCTTATTATTGGAGAACCAATAGCATTAGTTTGTGTTGTGCACACTCGTTAAAGGAGTGTGCACAAAGTTGGACTCACTCACTCACTGAACTAAGACAGTATAATATATATCGAAGCTGCTATATTTTCCCCACTCACTTCCCCCATTAGATGTCATCGTTCTTAACCCTTGATCCCTGGATTTAGATTAGCAGGGGTTCCATTATTACTGAATTTAACCAATACATGCTTGACACATAGACGGGAAAGGAGTGGGGATGTATATCATTTTCGAATATATATACCCACTTGTCAGTTGTCACAGCTCATGTCGGCTTGCTATCTAGGTTAGAGGATGCCCCGTACTTGGCGGTTAGGACGTTACCATGCTACTGATTCACCGAGCTTCTATAGATTACAGCCCCAACCACTCTTAATTAAACGGTTGAGCTTAGAAGTTTGACGATTTTATAAGCAAAATCGATTTTCCTCCCCCACATATCTTTGACCATTTGATTGAGACGACAAAGTGAAACTTATTAGGTTTTGGAAAGGGTGTTGCCTGCATCCGAATCCCACCATGACTAGTGGCGAAGCTAGAATTTAAAGTAGAGGGAAAAAGATTTGGGATAATTAATCCTTTGTAAAGAGGCAAACCAAAAATAAAAACCCGAATTTAGAAAGATATGGGTTACACAGTGGGTACATTAATTATATACCCGTGATTTTCATGACCAACAAATATACCCCTACCACACAATAAATATATCCCTCACCTTATCCATCTAAAGATAGATTACATTAAAGCCCTTTACTATAATATTTTTTCTTATTTTATTATACAAGCATATTTCTTCGTATAAAAAAAAATCATCTCATTTCACCACCATCACTCCACCACCAGTCTATCACTGCCACCTCCTACTCCATCACCACCACCACCACCACTAGCGCCACCAGTCCGCCGCCATCGTGGCCACCAACCAACCACAACCACCACTACTATTTTACCACCACCACCACTGTCGATGGCGGCGCCGCCGCTAGTCCACCACCTCCGCCACCACCCCAGGTGGTGTCAACAACTAAAGTTGATCCAGAAAAAAAAAATCAAAAAATAATTTAAACAAAAAAAAAAGATAACGTAGTGCCAACAACCGTAGTTGACCCCCATAAACAAAACTCAGAAGATACAAAGGAAAAAAATTACGGTGTCAACAACCAAATGTTGATCCCCAAAAATAAATATTAGAAAATAAGGAAAAAAATCATATGATGCCAACAATCAAAGTTGATCCCCAAATAAAAAATCAGAAAAAAATAATATGGTGCCAACATCCGAAGTTGATCCCGAAAAATATAAATTCAGAAAATGCTCAAATTGTGTATGGCGTAAACAACCAAAATTGATCCAAAATCTGGTATCAACAACTAATGTTGATCATATAATGTGTCAACAACCAAAGTTGATCCCAAAATATGTTGTCAACAACCAAAGTTGCTCCAAAAATCTAGGATCAACAACCAAAGTTGATCCCAAAAATTAGTGAACCTGACGTGAATCGAACACGCATCTTCTGACGTGGAGTCAGGTGTGTTACCATTACACCACAAGTTCATCTTTGATGTTTCTACAAATGAACAAGCCAAGAAGAGAGAAAGAGAGACAACTTACCTAAGCTCCTGGACTGTAGGGAACATGAGTCGCCATTTGCTATGTGTGGAAAGCATGAATGAAAAATTCAGATGCGATACTCACCTTTGGATATGGTGATCCAAAATAGCAGCAGCATGTTAGCCCACTGTCCCTATCCGTAGCTCTTGGAGTGGTTTGCATACCGACTGTACCTAATTAAGATTGCAATATCCGTAATAACGCTAGGAACTAAGTGATGTCGTAAATAAACTTGAGTAAACTAAAAGAAAATACCACAGCATAGGGACCCTAGAATTTTTCAGCCACATTACTGAGCTCATACTATGCAAAGTTGATCATAAAGTTAAAAATTCAGAAAATGTTCAAATTATGTATGGTGTCAACAACCAAAGTTGATCCCAAAATATGGCATCAACAACCAAAGTTGATGCCAAAATATGGCGTCAACAACCAAAGTTGATCCCAAAAATTAAAAAATGGCTACATAGATAAAAGCCCCCCGAGATCATTACGTTCGATCACATGACAAAGGAACGTCGGTCTTATCAGAACAAGAAAAAATAATAATTGTCAATAGAAGCAACTAGAGAAAACCAATTTTATCACAGGAATGAAGTAAGAATGTTGCTGCGTTAGGAAATCTACATATCCTCGAAACCTCTAGTCTTTTGTATCCTAGTCAAGCACCAAATAGACATAGTAAAGAAAAGGCTGCAGCATCTAGTCCTATATGTCAGAACCCTGGAAAGATAAAGATAAGCTAAAAAATTATCATTTTTGACAAACTTGTGCAAAGACATGACATTATCATCTGACAGACAAAAATTCTGACAATAGTATTAAGAACCGAGTACTTTGTCATCTAAACTTTAAGTATTCAATCTAATATATCACGATAAAACACAAATTTATCAAAGAAATGTGCCTTTTTGTACTGATACTGAGACATGAACCATGGGGTTACACTCTGTTAATCCATCAGAACAAACTTCAGATACAGATTTACCATTCCACAAATTCTCTTCGGGAGTGATTAAGAAATTTTCCCACATTGGCTTTTTAGTAACCATACAATCATCCATCAACATGACACTACCAACTCTTGCTAATACAATATTCTTGCAAAACTAAAACAGCAACATCAACACAAAACTAAACAACAGCTAAGTAAGAATCACTACAATGAATCAAACCACCGTATCAACATCCGCCACAACTACTATTTTGAATAGCTGAAAACTAAAATCATTTAAAATGAAAAGAATTATTGTTAGTACCTCAACAATTGTTCCACTTATGTCAATAACCAATATATGCGACTTACTCAACCTATAAATTTCAACAAAATAAAATCAAAGTCAAGCCAAAACAAAACAAAGTGCTTGTTTTCTCAGTAACTCAACTAACTCGTCATAATCTGGTGTTTGTTTTTGGTTTGTACTCGAGTCAAAACCAATTCAAAATGGAGTCGGCAAAAATATAATCTAATCTACTCAAGAGCAAATGATTTCAGTACAGACCTGAAATGGGTTATACCTTCATTGAGCATCAACACCCCAGACACGGATTTGAGGATCATAGAGTGCAGTTTCTTGTTCTGCTAGTTCCTTGCCGTCCATTTTCAACCTTAAACTGCTTCAAATAATGAAATCAGAAATTTATAAAACAAATTAATGGAAAATCAAACCCTAGAAAAAGAATCAAAACTTATTTGAGAAGAAGAAAGAATGAGAAATTTGGAAACCATCGTCTAGGTTTAAACAGTGCTTTACTTCACCGCTTATTTTTTCTGTTCTTCTTTTTCTTTGGTAGTAGTGAACAGTGGTAGATTGAAATACATACCTCCTCCTCCTCCATCGCCGCCGCCACCACCACCACCATTTTTAAGCTAATGGAACAGAGATCTGGCATCTTCTTAGACCATCACCACCATTATCTTCTTCTAATAAAACAAAGATTTCATATCCTCCTCCACCACCGTCCGGACCATCACCTCTATCATTATCATCATCAATAACAACAACAACGGATAATGGAGAATCAATATCCTCCTCCACCACCACCACCATCATCATCAACTAGCAAAATAGAGATTTGTGAAACCCAATAAGAAAACTCATTCACATCGATCGACTAATGGAGATTCCATATCCTCCACGACTATTAACGGCGGCAAAAGAAAGGGTGGAGGAACGACGGTGATGGTGGCGACGGTTTTCGGGACATCATCAGAGAGAGTTTAGATATGAAAAATGAAAATAATTCTCTTTAAAAACCTTATCAATACATGTAAGGGTATATTTAGAAGAAGCAAAAATGTTAATGGACCCTAATGGGCTTACAGATGGAAAGGGATATATTTATTGTAAAATAAGTAGGGGTGTGCATAGAATCCGGAACCGCGGATTTCATCCTCAACCGTCCGCAAAATTGAGGGTGAAAACCAATCCACAAGAGTCTATGGGCCGGACACGGGTGAATTTTCAAATCCGCAAGGTTTCGCGGTTTGGTTGCGGTTGGTGTTGCAAATCCGCGGATTCACTCGCACCGTAGGGTAGTAACGGAATTTAATAAAATTACTAGGGATAATATTGGAAGGTTTAGTTTTATATATAAATTTTTTTATCCCGAGAGGAAACTCAGAAACCTAATTTCATCATCGATGATTCAAAACTCAACTCTTGTCTCTCTTCCATGATTCCATCGATCAAATTCAAACCCTAGAATTTTCATTAATTAACTCATCTTGGAGATTCTTCTCAAACCCTATACACAAACAAAAGCAACAAAGAAAAAAAGGAGCGCTGAGACAGAATAGGAGACGAAGAAGAAGAAGAAGAAGAAGAAGAGGAAGAGAAGAAGAAGGAAGAACGAAGAGGTAAGAGGTACTCTTTTCTGCTTAATATTGTCAATTCGAAGTTAGGGTTTTTCTTTGTATGGGTCAATTTGAGTTACAATACCATTTCTTAGGTAAGATGTACTGGTTTTTATCATTTTGATTCTGGAATGAGTAAAATTGGTCTTATTCAAGAATGGGTTTACTATTTATTTTTTCTATCATCAATTTTATATGAAATTTGGGTTTTGAGAGAGAGATATTAATTGATTGGCAACCTGCTGAAATCAATTAGGGATTTGATTGGCAACCTCATGTTGTGTTTATGATGTTTTGGTTAGTCCGAAGTAATTAGAATAAATTGGATTAGTTACTTTTATAGTCATTGTTGTGTTTATTCTGGTTTTGAATGGTAGTTGTTTTATATTTGTTTGGAGTTAGAATGTGTTGTCCTTGCTGTGTTCATTTACCTAATGTGTTCAATTTTTTTGTAGATGGCTTCAAGTACTCAGGGGCCTTCTATTCCTGTTAACAATCCTGATGAGAGCATTGGTACAGCTACCCCGGCAACCGTCGAGAGCATAGCTGCAGTGACAGCTACACCATCTCAGGTTGAAGTTTCAAATCCTCCTAAAGCTTCTGGTAAGAAGCAATAAGATTGCTGGAAACATTTTGCAAGTATCAACAGTAGCTTCTGAATCAGCTTTCTCCACGGGTGGTCGTGTTCTTAATGAGTATCGAAGTTCCATGCTGCCAAAAACAGTGCAAGCACTGATCTGTGTTGAAAATTGGCTGAAAGTTAACCAATCAATCTCGAGGAGATGCTAGAAGGGATTGAAAAAATTGACTTAGGTAACTCCATCTTTGTTTGTGTACCTTTCCCTTAGTCTCTTTGTTACTGTCTATATGCCACCTCCATCATTGCATTTCCTTTCTTCTTATTGTGCATATATCATTAGTTTCATTCCCAATACCAAATTTGTTGGGACCAGGTTTTATCTTGTTGTATGTTACAGTGAGTTAACACTTCCAGGCCTTTTGTTACCCTTATTAGCCTTGTTCTAGAATTGTTAGTTGTTACTGTACAATCCCTCGTGGTTAAGAATCTGTTGCTTACTCTTGATGAACCAGTCTGAAGGAGATTCATTTTATAATCCTTACTTTACAATCGCCAAGCTAAAGATGCAGATGCATTTTTAGGTTATGAACCTTTTTTGTCACTGTCTCATACCACTTTATCTACTTTAGCATTAGCCACATCAACTTCCACCACTGACTACACTCAGTAACATTTTATAATCCTTACTTGTACGGTGCACGTAGTATTTCTGAATTGGATGCCTTCCATCATGATATTCTCCTTGTGTCTTTACATTAATAAAACTTACTATGCTTGAACCTGTTTGTGTTCTCTCTGAAATTTCAGTATATCCTCTTCTTATATTGGTGTGTTGTGCCCATCACTAGTACTTGGATATCGTTTTTGGCTGAACTCCTCTCTGGTTTCCTGTCTTGTCAAAAATCATCACCTTTCATTTTGTTTCTCTTGTTTTGTTGAACTTGGTCTATAACTCCTCATTTACAGATGCAGAAGAAATCTTGAAGGAAATTCCGGACATATCTATTATGGATTGAATGAACTAGTACTCAAATCCGAGGACTCTTTTTTGGCAGCAGAAGTTTCATTGGCTTGGCACCAGACTTGTTGTTGCATTTGATAGTCCTTCCATTGTTAAAATTCTTGTGTGTTAAAATTCTATCTTGTGTGTTAAAATTCTAGTTTCTGAAATTGTATTTTTGTTTGTTTTACGTTTTTTTTTTTCCTGACTAAATCCGCGGTTAATCCGCATCCGGTCCGTATTACCCGCTGATCCGCGGATGATTGGGCCGAACACGGTTTGATTTTCCAAATCTGCAACTTTGACGGTTTGGACGCGGGTGACTCCTAATCCGC
>JAJJWW010015479.1:0-156766 GCA_023531295.1 Papaver armeniacum | reverse complement strand
TTATAAGAGGTGCGTAGTGCTTACACCGATTCCACTACTCAATATGGCGAGGCAAAATTGATGATGCATGACTTAGATGAAGACATTTCTTACTGCCGCTCGCTTATATCTGAGCGTTCTTATTTGGGTTACTACCAGTTTTTTTTTTTGGGATTCGTAAAATCGTTGTCTTGGGTATTGTGGTGTTTAGTTATATATATATGAGAGTTATCTTGGTTAATCACAGTAATTTTTCCTTAAGTTCTTTTATTTCATGGCTAATCGTGTAAGGTTTGTTCTGGAGGTAAGGTATCTAAATCGCCTTTTGCAAGTAATGTGTCTTGCGCGTGATACTTTTGAGATCAAGAATTCGTGTTGGCATGAACGATTGGCAGCTGCGGATCATCTTGTGATGAAGACTCAGAGTGAAGGCGGGCTACCTGACATAACCCTTCTTGAATATCGTGGTCACTGCCGCGCGCAACGTCTAGTTACTCATTTCCAATGCGCTGAGGCGGATCATAGTGTTAGATCTATTGAGATGGCTCTTGCTGACGTTCATAGGGCACTTCGTGTGCTATATTTTTTTTATTATTTTTTAAGGGGTAAGTGGGTTTATGATAGTAATAAATGCAGTAATAAATGCCTTGATGTGTATATTTTCTATATAAATAGAGTACATTTATTGTTGTCTTATTTTTACTTCTTTGCTCTGCTCACAGTTTATACTAAAATTCTCCGGATTGCTCATCTTTTGCATGGCTATGTGCTATCTTTGGCCTCTGTGCCGACGTTGGTGACTCCTTATAGAAGAGAGTCAGAATTAGACCGCTTGCTGCTTGTGAAAGCTGAAATAGAATTGCTGAGGGAGGTAAGAACATCGATTCGTGCAAGGATGCACGTGCGGTTCGATAAACGGTACAAGGTGTTTTTAACGGCTCGGGAATCTCAAGCATCCGGACCAGTTTCATTCGGGATTTAACGTGCACTAGACGATGCCGTCTCCGCTCGTTATGAGGCCGATCGACTGTTTCAAGAAGTGAGCCTTATGATGTCAGATGTTGATCAAGCTATAGTAGACTATCATACACATGCTTCCCATCAGCCGGGTCGTCGCCTGCATGGTTGTGCATTATCTTTATGTGTGATATCCGCTTTAGTGCATCCTTCTGATAAACAAGTGGAATTGGCGCGCTTATTGGTCCTGAGGGATGAAGTGAAAGCTTTACAAACTCATATGATAATTGTGCAAGATAATGCACATCGGGCTTTTGAGGAGCAAAATGAGACTTCTATCATGGCTCGCCAAAGCAATGCATCCGAGAAGATTATGTATGAAGTAGATCGAGTGCTATGGGATATGCAAGCTGCTCTAACTAAGGCTACCATTCAAAATGAAGAAACACTTGTAATGATGGAAGATGTGAGACAAGAAATCACACGCTGCCGTGTGTTTATGGCTGAATCATCTTAATTTTTTATTTTTTTTATTTTATATATATAGCTTAAAGGTTCTTGGATAAGAAATGGTTAGTAATTATGGAAGAAACGATTGATGCTTTATGTTTAGCTCTCGAGAGAACAAAAGATTGAACTACTACGAGATATTGTTATCTAAATACTCGACTACGCCCATGAGTATAAAGAATTGTTCGAAGTTAGTCAAACGCAATACTTTGAAGCAATGGATTTGTATGTAGATCGATTGAGTACTTGCCGATTGACCCTTCAAATGGAGAATGTGATATCTTCGGACGAAGCATTTGAAGCGTTTTGTAATTCTCGCACCCGTATGGAACATAGAGAGAATGACTTGGATGTTGCGCGCAAAGAGATCGGGACGCGCGAGCTCGGTGTTATCTTCATTTCTTTGATTTGACTGGAATATTTGTCTCATCCGCTTTATGTACTATCAAAAGTATTTTATGAATATGTCAAATGTGTTATCTTTCTAAGGCGCCAATATTTATTTTATACTTTCATTTTCTCTGTTTTTTGCCTTCAAAACTAAAGTTCATCTGATGTTGTGTCCGTGATTATCCTCCAAAGTCTTAATGTGTTTCGAGTGCGACCCTCAAATGGTTTTTTTACAATTATTATCGCATGTTGCATTGATTATGCATAAAAACTTAGCCATTTCTGTGACTATTGGTGCACTTCATTGGGTCATGCACGGAACCTAGCCATTTTCTATGGCTATTGGTGCAGTTCTTCGGGTCATGCACAGAACCTAGCCCTTTCTGGAGCTATTGGTGTACTTCGTTGGGCCATGCACACGGACCACTAGCCCTTTCTAGGACTATTGGTGCACTTTGTTGGGTCATGCACCAACCTAGCCCTTTCTTCGAGCTATTGGTGCACTTCGTTAGGCCATGCACAGAACCTAGCCCTTTCCGGGGCTATTGGTGCACTTCATTGGGTCGTGCACGGAACCTAGCCATTTCTGTGGCTATTGGTGCACTTCTTTGGGTCATGCACGGAACCTAGCCCTTTCTGGAGCTATTGGTGAACTTCATTGGGCCATGCACGGAACCTAGCCCTTTCTAGGACTATTGGTGCACTTTGTTGGGTCATGCACGGAACCTAGCCCTTTCTGGAGCTATTGGTGCACTTTGTTAGGCCATGCACAGAACCTAACCCTTTCTCGGGACTATTCGAATGATTCAAAAATGTAAAATTAAGATAGTTATTTTATTATTCTCTGGTCGTCCGGCATACATTTAGTTACTTATGAGTAATAAGTTTTAAGCCATTTACCATTGATAGGGGTGTTGATACGTGAGCCATTCATCCGCTAGAGATAACAATATCCGCTTTCTGCAGCTTCACTAATCATGCAGGGGCCTTGCCAATTCACAGCAAACTGATCGGTTGTCAGCCGAGCAAAAATAATTTCACTTTCTCACTCTACTAAATATAAATGAAGTACGTGATAAGAAAGAGTTCGTCCCACATAGAGGATTTTGTTGTTATAAAATTTCAGTTTCTTGGTAACCAATGGGGGGGATTTCAAAGCAATAAAACTAATTGAAAGCAATAAAATAATTTGAATAATCAATAAGGAGAAGATATTGGTCACGGGATAGTATCATTCACAAACATGTATTTTCATCAATGACTAGAATTGATAATTTAATCTCTCAATTATTAAAATTCCTAGGATACCTTGATCGCAAGTATATCCCGCTAATTCCATGATTTCATCACAACCACATTAAAAGATGCATATGTGAATTCTTCCTAGAAAGCAACCTAAAGTGTAAAAGCACAATGAATTTTAACTCCCTAAAAGAACTAATTTCTATGGAATAAGACTAATCAAGGCAATCAAATGTGTAAAAGCACTAATTCAATTTAACCAAGGTTATGATTCATTTGTGACTAGTAGGATATATCACTACAAGAACTACCCACAATTATTCTACTTAGAATCAAGAATAAACAACTTTTTCGTATTGAAAACCCTAATATAGCTTTAGAAATGAATGCAAATCGGATTGATTCCGGACTCGACCAAACAAACAATCAAATCATATGACAATATAAACCACGAATCATAAACAATAACTTATTGAGACAAAACTAATTCATAGATTCAAATAACATGTTGAGAAATCAACTTTATCCCATAACCAATAATAGTTGTTTAGCTACTCATAGCTTTTGAGTTCATCATAATCAATAATAAAAAATGAAGAAGATGAAACATAAAAATAAAAGCAAACCCTAGTGAAATTGCCGCTCTTCTCCAAAGCTCCAAGTAGAAAAATTCGTCCTCCCCAGTAAAAAAAATACGTGATCCTCCAAGGAAGTAGAAACTTTCTCCTTTTGTAGCTTTTCATCTTTCCAAAACTAGGTCAATCCTCCAATCCAAAGTCCACCACCAAGCCCATATTGTAGAAAATACCCATGTAGAAAATAGCCCAGTAAAATTCTCAGCCAAAAGATACACTAGTGGAAAATAGAAAAAATAAGTCTGACAGAAACAGACTGATAATCGCTCAAAAAGTCTGTTTCTGGGGGCCCTAAATTTGTAGTCTTAATTCTTGAAAAGACTGCTTCTGGGAGCCCTCAAATTTATTGAGAAAACGTCTTCCTTGGACAGTCGATTGATAGGACTGGCAGAGGCAGACCTTTATATTGAACATATTTTATAAAAAAAACAAAATGAATGTGTTTCAGCTGAATCCAAATTAAGCGGATTCAACTGCATCACAATTTTATTAATCAAAAAATTATTTTATTCCAAAGCTGGTTAAGCTGCATTGATCAATAAACTAATTGATAGTAACATTAAAACTGAATTCTTATTAAAAAGTGCTAACAGTGTACAACTTTAATCATCTGAAATACTTTTTCCAAATCTCAAAACTTCATTTACTTAACTTAATATTCCTGTTACAAGCTAACAACCAGATAATCTACACTAAGTTGAAGGCGAGACTTAACCATCTATGCCTACATTAATTAAAAAAATGAGCTCTAATCAGGTCCATTAAGCACCCAGCAAGCTCAGTCTCTGTATTTGTATGAAAGATGTTAATCAACATTCAAGTTGCCGTCTCACTTGGGTTTGTTAGCATGTAATCCATGATTACCTGTACATCTCACATGAAAGACAACATAAACGAATCAATTTGACCATTTACATAGATCCTACAAGTCTAAAATTGACAAGAACTTATTCAAATGATTGACATCACACAAATAATAAATCTAAAGTAAACTAAAAAATATTCAAATGAACAAAGACGAGGAAAGATACCTTGCGAAGAGAAACTAAACTAATCAAACCAAGGAAACTGAAAACAAACATAAAAATCACCAATGCAAATTTCATAACCTTGACATGATTACGAGCAATTTAAATGGTCATCAAAAGGGATATAGATACAGTTATTAATGTTTCACTTACAGTATTATACATCCAAGGCAAGAGAACAACATGAAGTAATATAACTAAAATGGCACCAAAACACAATAGGAAGGAACTATGCCTCCTGATGGAGTAGAAGACATATCCTCCCACAAAAACACAGATTAGCTGACAATCTGCACTTGACACAGAAATACTACTCTTTCTTATGCTTGTTTATATAGAGCACTTAATCCTCCAATGGTACAAAAATATGTAGCATATGACCTCCTATGTGAGTAAAGCTAGTCTTTCTTATGCTGGAATTGGATGCCTAAAATACTACCAATATGAGTGAGTTATAGAGTAAACTGAAGTATATAGATAAACAGAATTCAAACAAACCCTTTGGCATGATTCAAGCAACAAAGAGGAAAAAAAAAAATTAGGCTACAATTATGATTATACTACAAGCATATGCAGTGTGAATGTCAACTAAACAATGGGACAATATTTTATATTGCTTGAAGACAAAAAAGAGTATTCTCACTGCGGAAGCATTTACAGAAAAGTATAAAGGTCCTTGTTCTAATTATAATTACACTTTACATCCAATGGTTTATGTTGGAATGTTGCGACAAACAGAATAATAAGAAAAAATATGGTTCAATAATTGCCTCAAGACTTTGTCCGTGGCGAATCTCCCAGCATTAATTGTATTTTTCCTTGGTAACCACTTCAGTTCACTGTTAGGATCTGCTCGCATTAAAGAATAAAAGTAGACAAGCTGCAAATAAGAAGAAAAATAGCTTAGATCAGATCTAAAATTAAGAACAAAAACAACAAGCGGTAGAAATTTATTCATGTAAAAGTAAAATAGGTAAAAGTACATATTCATCAACGCAAGAAATTATATTCCCATTTGTCGTATCTTACTACCTAGCATAAGAAATTAATTCTACATAATAATAAGCAAGAGATACGAGAGTAAGCATGGGGGCCTATCCGACAAGTAGTATCAAACTACCAGAAGATGTAAACAAACATGCTAAACAAGCCACACAAATTTGAATCAAAAAAAACGTCCACATTCATTATTAATCAGTGATAGTACAAGAGATACATATAGCACTAAGTATATATAAGCTATGTTCAAATACTACATGAAAAGAGAAAAACCATATGGAAAATATATATGAATTTGAGAATGAGGAGTTACCATACAACACTTACCCTTTCTCAAGTGATTGGATTCAGACATGGTATCAACATAGGAACAAGCTTGACTTTACCCCCTTTTATATTCTAACAATTAGCAAAACGACATCATTCATTAGCTAAATATTACCCAAAAAACAAATTAATCTTACAAAAAAATATTCCAACTTAAATAATTAAACAAACACCTGATATTCGGTAAGTAACTCATCATGATCTCATTCTTCATCACTAGCTTCCTTAAAGAACCTAAAATCTAAATGATACAATTCGACCAACAATTCAACAAAATCACAAAAAAAAATTAAGAAATTAGCAAATCCTTTGAGAGCAACATTATCCAGTTGAAGAAACTCCTAAAAAACATGTTACCAACCTTATTCTACACAAAATATCTTTTAGCTACACGTATTAACTATTCCGCGTACCATTATGTTATTTTTCTAGTCAAAGGGAACAATCTAAATTGCTTGCAAATGCTAAGAAGTGAACTGCATAATCACATGGGAAACATGATTTTTACTTGGACCACAAAATGTATATCAAACCATTCAAGAGGCAACTACACTTGAACAACATGACATCAACAACTATTTTGCTAAGATAAGAGTCAAATATGCCTTTTTACCCATTATCTCTTCTTTCAGGATTTCTATCAAGCACCTCGCGAGCATAAAACTTGTAGTGGTAAACCAAGGCAGCAATGAATGAAAATCAAACAAATCAAAACCTTCAAAAAAAATTAACAAATTCTCAAACAATAATAATATCATCTACATTTTATTTAAAAAAAAGAAGATAGTATTATGTACCATCTACATGATACTCTAAAATTTAAACTTACAAGTATAGAAAGAAGAACCTAACCTCATGATCTTCGACATTCTCCCCTTTCTCAGTATCCATGTGCGCCTTAGGCTTGTGAACACCCTATTTGCATAAATAATAGAAGGTTAGCCAGACACCATACATATTAGTGATGTTAGAACTTTAAACAGGGCGCAATGCTAAACACACTGAACAAGATACCTTCAGAATATCCTATCTTAAAACAGGCTTTGATGTTTAAGAATTTACAATATTTATTCATGCCCATCACCACCACCTCTACCTCCACCAGCAGCCTCTCTTAATCCACCACCCCCTCCAGTACCAACAGTAAAACCTCCCACTATAGACACCAAAAAAAGCACTCTTACAACATGATTAAACTCCCTCAAAACCTACCCACCAATACCAAATCCTCCACTATATCCTAATATTATACAAAAGATATCAATACATTTGAGATACGAATTAGTAAATCCTACAATACAAACCTATAATGTAAGATTGAGATCAGTGGAAACATTATATTCAATCAGAATTTTCAAGAACCCAAAGCTGAATGTGAAGGACTTGCTAATGCTAAAGAAAATGAAACAACAAATCCATCAAAACAAAATCAAATTCGGCAAACATTATCAATGAATCAGGAGAAAAAAATCTGACCTAAATCTGCTCCACATACAATTTCTCAAGCAACTTTTCTTGCCCCATTTTCTCCATAGCCATGTCCATGCCAATATGCTTCAGCGGCAAAATTAACAAAATCACTTAAGTATAAATTACAGTTAAAAAAAACTGAAACGAGAAAAATTAGGGTTTTGATTTTGTGTCTCTTACCCGGCAATTATATATTGGTAGATGTAATACTGAGAATTACCCATAACACAACGAAATCCAACACCAGTTAGGGTGTTCCTTTTGTGTTCTTAATAAGTTGACGACCTTGAATAGATCTGGAATTGAACGATTATTGGGTTTTTGAAATTGGAAAAGTTGGGTTTTTAGAGAGATGAGAGACCATGAGGTGATGAAGTAAAGAGTTTATTTAACGATGATGAACAGAGTTCAGAAAATGGGGTTTTTCGTTTTGAATGTGAAACTATTGCAGCTATCTTGTGGTTTTGTGGAGGAGATGAAGAAAAAGGTTCAAATTCTATTGTTGATTCTTTTGTTTCACCATTATTGATGAAGAGGGGGAGATGAAGATGGAGAGAGATATTGTTTGTCGTCTGTAAGATAAAAAGAAAAGAGAGTGAGATGAGTTTCGGATAAATGAGAGAGAATAGATGAAAACGAGGCAGGTTTATTCTAGAATTATGGAAAATAGTTTCTCCAGCTGTCTTAATTAAAGTGGACCACAGAAACAATTTGCTCCCGCAGTCTTAATAGAAATCCACGTGGAATTTTTTTATATTTCCTAAACTACCCCTTAGGTAAGTCTGTTATGGGAACTTGATTTGCTTTTGTCACAAAAAGAACTGTTTTTGGAAGAATAATATATAAAGAATTCCAATGGAAGTCTTATTTATAAATCTCAATCAGACTTAAAATTTTCATTTTCCACTAGTGATAGTCGCCGGAAAACTGGGTTCACCGGCCGGAAATTGGCCGAGAAAGTCATCTCAGGTGACTGTAAAAATCACCGGTCAAAACTGTTCAAGCGGGTCAACTCGAAAGTCAGACCGAGTTGAAGTGAGTCAGGTGGTCTAGTCAGAGCTGAATGCTTTTGCACGACTTGAACTTATGCAGCACAATCATTGTGCATCACCAACTCATATCCAGCCATGATGGCTGTGCATCCTGCAATTCCTGCAACATTTCAACTTCTTCCCTTGCATTCATTGCATCACCACCATCACTTCACTTCAGCTTGTATTCACACGCAATTCAAATTACCAACTGCAACTTCTAGATTTTAGCTCCATCTCAGCTTCACCAGCACCAGCAAAGTATCTATCTCAGTCTTGTCCACCACTGATAGACACATTTTTGTGTCTAATTTGATCTCAATACTATATATTGTTGGCACTCGATTTTGTACTTATTATAGTGTTTTATGTGTGTGTAGGTATTTTTGGGGAATAAACATTTTTGGAAAATTCGGCTCGAAAAAGTGTTAAAGGCACCCCGGAGGACACGTGTTATTCGGACTCTCAATGTAGGTTAAGGGGCACCTCAATTACTAAGGGGCACCTCAATCACTATCAGAACCCTAGTACACCCCATCTGCTATCGGCACCCCAGCACAAAGGATAAGGGGCAGTCACCATCTTCACGGTTTGAACAAAGAATTGGCGGGAAAGTGTTTCTCGCCTGCGGTTTTCACTGGATTGAATCTGGACAAGATTTTGTTGGAATTTTTGTCGGAATTAAATTCTCATTGACGTGTTACATCAAAACAGGGAAGATATGAGGTTTGAATTCGAAAGAACATGAGTGTCACGTGTTCGTTTCATTATTCAGGGAAACGAAATATTCTCGGTTATATTTTTGGTAGTCGGATGTTTGGATAACAGAGTTTTCAACGTGTTGGGAGAGCTCGAAGTCTAAATGAGATAAATAAGGAAACTCTACTCAAGATTTACAGCTGCAGACGCGTGAAAATCAAACCAAGAGATAAAAAGGGAAATAATATCTCCTGGTGTTGCAGAGAGTGAAGAGAGGATTATTCGCATTCAACTCAAGAGATTTGGGTGCGATGCGATATAAATATGTGCTTATGGATCACATAAGGGGTGGAGAGTTTGGGCATAGAGCAGAGTGAAGAATCTTCAAGTTACGGGATATTTTTTCTCTGGTGTATAATCAAGAACACGAAGAACAAACGCCGCCAAAGGTCACGTTAAAAACCATGGTTTATTCTTGGTTTTGCAACGATCTTTTGCGGCAATAGTCAAACAAGAATAACATCACTTTTCAACTATCGTTCATCAGAATAAAGTGTATTTGCAGCGACTCACAAGCGTTGCAATTCCTGATTTACACCATTTTTGTCTCCTTTTTATCATTTATAAACACTTTGAGCAATGAAATCATATTTTGAGTGTGTTTCCATGATGAGAAGCTAATCTCATCCTCTGGGGCGATGGAGGAAGCCAAATTTCACAAATGTGTTAAGTCTATCAATTCTTGTTATGACTATTTGCATTGTTATTCAATTGATTTATGAGTTTCATTGAATGGTTTTGATTATAATTGATGGGTCATGCTTAGCTTAGATGTTTTGATGTCTCATGCTTTAGTTTTACACCCATTACTTTCGAAATCTACCTTAGGCAATGAATTAGAGTCAATAAAACTTTATCATTTGAGCTTTAATTGTTTAGAATTGATATCTCGAACCACATGAGTGCGAAAATTGGTGGAATCCTAGCCCCATCTCTCCATAATTTTCACAACAAATTTTAATTGAGTTTGTTATTTTTATTTATAAAAATTAAGTCTAAAAAATCTGCTTTCACAAGTCTCAACGAACTTATTACTACAACATCATTGAAAATAACCATCAATTTTTGGCGCCGCCTGCAAACAACTCCCACCTGCAATTGCACAACAGCAACAGCTCCATCATCACAACTTTAACCTGACTTCAGTCTCATAAACATCACCATGGCACCACCAGTTTCAGCTCCTCTACCTCAGTTCAAGCCAGTTTCTGCAGCACCAAGCAAACACACATAAAAACTCTCTGAACTCAATTGCACTAAGCCACAACACCACCATGGACATGACTGCAACTGCAGCTGCTTCACCTAGACTCCATCATATATTCTCCCATCTCAGGCCAACCAACACCTGCAATATCAGCTCTTATGCACACTGCAAGTCACATGCTTATCACCTGCAATGCCATTTAGAATCCATGACTAACACCATCAGTTCCATTTCTCCCAAAGACTGTGAGCTTCATTACAAGCTCATGCCATTTCATTCAAGCCATTCCTACACAGTTAAAGCCATACTTGCATCTTCAATCAATATTGCAGCATCACTGCATTCTGCACTTCAACCTTCGCAATCCCAGTACCACCATCTATGACTGCGACTTCACCTGTAGCTGCATTCTAACTCCAACAAAAGAACTCCGGTTCTCACAGAATCACATATATTCCTATACATGCATCTACATTTCTTCTTCCTGCAATTGTAGTTACACAACACCCAATTAATTGCAACTTCTTCTTGTTGTAAATGCTTATAACTCATTCCACCTATCTTTAGCCATTAGTAACAGCAGAACCCCCCATTTCTTCACCTTGTAGACAAGCTCGGATCCTTGCACAAACAGCATCCAAGTTCTCCAACAGCAACAATTAGAACAAACTCCATTTCTACAGCTCCACTAGCCATCTGTAACAAATCCATCTTCTTGTTTCCTATTCAAACCCCATGTGCTTCTTTGCTTCTCAAATTCAACCACCAACATCACCAACCATCTCAGTCATTTTCTCTTGCTTCATCAGAAAAATACCCACACAATCACCACCATTGCCTTCACTGCACTTTGTTTCACTAGTTTTATTTCCTTTGTGTCTCAGCTGCTTCAACTGCAAGTACTTCACAGCCCTAGCCCCTTCCATTTGCTCATCTTCCCATCCATTTCAGCTCATCAGCTGCCACAGATTATCACCACAATGAACAACAACCATTTCACCAGCAGCTCATCTCACTGCCTTCCTTGATTTCCAGCTGATTCTAAATCTCCAATTGCAGAACCCTAACTCAATAACATCTTCTCTCTGATTTTCCAGATTCAACCATCAAAACCCTATTGAGTTCAAGAATTGATAACCCATCTTCTCTGTGTTCTACTTCTCATAGTAAACACCATCAACAACAAAACCATCATTAATCTTCATCTCAGTCACAAAGATTTCTGATTCGTCTTCATCCTTGATTTATTTTCCTTCAATCCGACAGCAGCGTCACTCAACCCACTTGAATCAGCACAAATCCCCTTTCTGTTCTTCATTCAACTTCAGAAATCCATCAAACCCTTACTCAATTTTACTATCTCAGTTCACAGCAGAATTCCCCATTTAATCTTCAATTCTTCATCTTTTCTTCCTGATAAAAACAGACTCAAACCCTTGAAACCTCTTTCTCTGATCCATTCCTCTGATCTTCAATGGGTGCCGCCAACATACTTCACATTCTTCAATTTCGAATTTAAACATAATTGAGAGAATTATTTCATCTGAATTTTAGGTTTTGTGTAGGAATGGAAATGGATATATCCACCCAAGTAGACTAGATAAGGGCCAACCAAGAATGTCTTTCCTTTGCTTCTCTAGACTAAGCTGCAAATTATTGGCTTGGCTCAACTCTGCTCCAAGTGAATGATTTCTCCTTCTTTTGCTCCAAATAACTCCATGGCACCTAATAAACTCAAAAGCAAACATAAGATACATATTTTACAAGAAAACTCGCAAAGAAAGCATAAATACTAGATATAAAATTAGGTGTTTTAGACAACTATCATAAACTTTCCTGCCTTTTTATTTCGCTGGACATGTGGTGCGATCTTCATGACTATATCATTTATACGAAAAGTTTGTTCTCTTACCTTCTGGTTATAATATCTTGTCGTCCTTTGCATATACTTGTTCGTGAATCGCTCGTCTTTGACCCGTCGTTCTTCTAAGGTATCAAGGTGAGCCAATCGGCTAACCTCATCCGGGGTAGTGAGACTGGCCATGGCTACCCGTGCGGAAGGAACAACAATCTCCGATGGTAGTATTGCATCTTCTCCATACACCAAGGAATAAGGGGAGGCGCCGGTCGAGCTTCTCTTGGAGATGCGGTATGCCGATAGTGCGAGGGGTAGCTGCTCATGCCAACTCCTATGATGATCATGTACCATGCGGCTTAATATCCTTAGCAATGTTTTGTTAGTTGCTTCGCCTCGTCCATTCCCTGAGGGTAGTAGACATAAAGTATGGAACTTAATCCCATATTGATCCAACAATTCTTGGACAGTCTGATTAACGAAAGAAGTACCATTATCCGAGCGGATAATTATGGGTGCGCCAAATCGACATATGATATGTTCTTTGATAAATGCAGCGATCGTGGCACCTGAATAACCTCGAAGTGGAATCGCCTCTACCCATTTGGAGGAGTATTCGGTTGCGGTGATGATGTACTTATGTCGTCCGGATGAGGTTGGACTTATTTGTCCGATAATATCAAGCCCCCATGTTAGAGCATGGCTCTCTTGAACCCACCAAGCGTTGGTATGTCAAGTTTGGTTGTCATATTTTAGTGAATCAAAACTCATGTTAAGAGTCGCTTGATTATGTATTATAGTCAACTTCGTATAGGTTAGCTTCAAAGTATTAGGATATGAGACTTACAAGTATTGCGAAGTCTTGAAGATGTGAAGAAGCAAGGAGTTACAACGACAAAAATCATCCTTCCACTTGAGGTTAGTGATATTTGACTTGAACTGTTTCATTCCCTAACGTATCTTTCAAGTCGTGCATATTGAAAACAAAACTGTGAAGCATATTTGAACTCTAGATAGACATAGTATTAAGGAATACAATACGAGGTTTATTGCTTAACCATTAAACTTTGTAGATAAGACATCTCCATAATTTGTTATTGTGATTATGTATGGGTATGAGGTGATGATTTCATCATAGGGAACAATGTTTACATGTGTTTTAAGGAAGTAAGTTCATAAACTTGTTTGTGAACCGAAAAGGAAATTGCCAGGTGTTATTGGTTTTGTTATTCATTGCATATCTTATGAACAACCAATATGTGTGATTGAGTATAACCGCTCACAACTTGTTTGTGTTCTTGGTAGAACTATTCACAAAGGCCTGACTTATGTATTGGTATGACTTTTATTAGTGAAACCAATCTTAAGTAATCACCTGAGATGGTATGATCGGGTTTGTGATTTTCTGTCTGACCAAATATGGGAAAGGGGAACCGATCCTAGTAATAGGTGTAGTACATCACAAAGGGGAACCGATCCTTGTATGGGGTGCAGCAAGGGGAACCCATCATATGGACATGTGCAACACGTTTTTAGGCAAAGGGGAACCGATCCTATGGACATGTGCAACACATATAAGTTAGATACCATATATATGTGGGGAACCGATCCTAGTACCTAGTCAACCTAATTTTAGAAAGCTAGTGTGACTATGCACAGTACTCACATGGAAGGTAGAACCGAAACTTGTTTTGATAGAACCGTTAAACCCATGATTGTGATTGAATGTTTGTTTGATCAATCACATAGTTCTTGAAAGTCATATGAACTAATTCTAAACTTGTTTGGAAGTGTGGCAAATCGGTTTCAAGGTTGCAAGTGTGCAAGAGAACTTACAAAGTTAGGATGTCGACATTCTTTGAACAAGTGTTGTGAATGTTTATTTCTTTAATTGTTCAAAGATATTCCTTAATAGCTAAGGGAAGAAAATCCCAGGATCGAAACATAAGTAAGTTAAGAATATTTTAATTAAGGTTATTAATTTCATTTTGTAGGGAAATATAAGAATTAGTAATGTGCATTTACTAATTAGATTTTCCGAGAGATTTCGATCATTATTTTTGGACAGAGTATTTCCAGGAATTATGGAAACCGAACTTGTGCTTTAATGAATATCTTGAGAATATTTTCGGTTTTGGAAATTCCTTGGTGTCCAAACTTCCTTGTCTATTAATACTTGAAGTTTTCCTTTCTAGCAAACTAATCCTTCGTAACAACAGACTTCCTCTTTTGTTGTTGTTACTGTGTAGCCGCCTATTCGGAGAGGAGAGTAACCTAATTAGGAGAAATCTCTTACGACCGCTCAGTTTAAAGTCTTCTTTGGGATTGAGAAGCTCTAGCGTGTACCGTTGGTGGGAAACTAGATAATTGCGGTTTATCTTTTGTTTCGATTGATTTGATTGACTAACGGTGGTTGAAATCTGATTGCACCTAGTTTGTTTATGCTTGAGAATCTTCTCTTCTAATATAAGATTCACTCAAACTAGTTCAGAGTTTCGACAGGGATCTTTAGACTGTTGTTAGTTCTAAAGACGATCTTGTGATAATCCATTTTTAATGATTTCCGTTACGTCGTGATTGATCACAAGAGATTCAAGTGATTGTGTGCGGAGTTTTTATTGAAGATTTAAGAATATTTGAAGACAAAGAAGATATTGAAGATCTGAATTTGGATTTATAATCTTTGGTGTGCACAATACTTGTTTTGGTAAAAGAGGATCCAATTAATAATCGGTTTATCCTTGTGGTAGATTGTATTGATTAATTGAGTAGATCAGCATCAACACAATTCTTTGGATTAAGAGTGTTGTTGGATTAATATTAAACGATTACTTCGGTAATTGAACATAAGATAGATCTAAGGACCTGACGAAGGAGTTTATGTTAAGATAAACGGAAGAGCCTTTGTTTGACTCATATCACTTGGTTGAAGAGAGTTGATACCAAACAGATTTGTTGTTCCTTTATTGTTTGGAATACGAACCAAAAGAATTGTTCCAAGTATGTGACTTATTTATAAGTTGGAGGCGTGGGAATACATACGGAACTAGGTGAACTATAGGTTTAGTTGCTTGGTTTCAACTATACGAAGTTAGGTATAATTTTGTGTAGCGGCTTAATCCTGAGAGTATTCAATTCTGGACAAGGTCCCGGGTTTTTTTTGCATTTGCGGTTTCCTCGTTAACAAAATCTTGCTGTGTCATTTACTTTATATTTTCGCATTATAATTGTTTTATTATAATTAAAGTAAATTACACAAACGTTAATTCCTATTTACTTGATAAGCAATCCTATTGTGTTTAGTTAAGTCCGAACCTTTGTATCAAGTAAACATACTTCATTGTTGTATTGTCTCGATCTCGTATCCATAGACGATCACACAAAGTGTGAAATGATTAGTTGTATTGTCTTGACTCAGTCCATAGACAATCACTTTCGGAGAAATGATTTATAGGTAGGAAAAGTTTTAGCTTGAGGTATATTTGGGTACCCTCGCATTTTCACCCCAGCTATGAAAAGGACAAGGGGTGACAACACTATGTAGCAGAGTATGCGGGGCGCGGATTAGTGATCCGTGGCTCTGACATTGCTGGCACTTCTTCACATGTTAAGTTGTATCAAATTCTATCGTGGGCCATTAAAACCCTCCTTCATATAATTGTAGGAAAAGTTTTCTCATGCCTTGGTGTTTCGCATTGTGAGTTTTAGCCATAACTATCTCCGCTTCTTCTTGTGATAAGCAGCGCAGTATCTTATCCCCAAAACTCTTTTTGTAGAGGATTCCTTCACTCAAAAAGAAACGCCCGGATTTCCTTTGAATTTTCAAATGCGTCTTGTATGTTTAATGGCAAGCGTTCATGTTTGGAAATCTATGTAAGGTTGTCTCCAATCCTCAATCTATACGCTACATACCTCTGTTTGTTGTGGTGGCGCTTGACAGTCTTCGCATTTATCCTGGATCACTGCCGCTTGAACTGCCATGTTTGGCCAGTATACACCCATCCTCTGCAATCGGCGGTATAATGGGATTCTCCCCGTTTGTCCGTAGGACTCTTCATGAACGCGATTCAATATCTCTTGCGCTTCTACCTTTTCCACACACCGGGATAAAGCACCTCCGGATGTTCGAAAGTATAGTGCTCCTCGGACTATGACAAATTGTTTTAACACTTTAACGGGCAACAGCTGATCATCCGCTTTCTTGGTTAGATCCTCAATATATGTCATTCTCCAATCATCCTTCTGTTCGAACGTTGCGTCCTCTTTCCATGTGCTCGGTAAGGCCCTTCTTTTCACCACTACTGTTCCTTCGACAGCTTCATTTAACTGTAGCTTTGCTGCTAAAGTGGCTAATGCATCAGCGTGTTTGTTAGTGGTCCTCCTAGTATGCTCAATAACGGTGCTTCCTCTTTTTGCTATCAATTCTTGGGCTTCCGCTCTGTAGGGGGCTAAGTGCGCCTCTTTTACTTGGAAGTCGCCTGATACTTGATTTGTGACTAGCTTCGAGTCTCCTTTGATATCTATTGCTCCTAAGTTGAGCTCTTCAGCCATGCGTAACCCAAGAATCAGCGCTTCATATTCTGCCACATTATTGATACAATACGTAAATATATTATTAGTATTTTATTTAAATAAAAACATCGCAATTGTATGCGATTTATGGGTTTTCCCAGTTTCAATTTCATTATCTCTCTAATGGTTCTCTTAAATCCATCAAAGGTTTTTCATAGCCTTATAGGTGTTTCTAGCGATTGTTACAACAATTGTGTCAAATGCATCAAGGACAATTTCTTCCGGCTTGACGTATATCTATAGTTTCATGAAGATCAATGGCTACCGGATTTGATAGTGATAATGATGTTTTGTGCTTATTACTCCCTTTTGGGACAACATCTTAATGAAGAAGACAGTGAAGAAGAAGATAGATTCTTCAAATCAAAATGGCAGAATTCCAATTCAAAGGCCATCCCTCCAGAATCATCAATTTCCTTTTTGAAATTCATGTATTTAATACGTTTGTATTACAATTTGCTTATTATTGTGATACAAAAAATCTGTATTTTATTATGTTTTTCATTGATGTATCTGAACATGATGTATACAATCTTTCAATATTAATGAAATTGAGAGAATTTCCTCTTTTCCCTTCAAAAAAAAAATCTAGCTTGAAAGTAAATGATAACAGTTCTTTTTTGGGTGTCTCGAACACTATTCACGCTCCCCCATAAGAGCCATATGATGATCCATCAAAAAACATTGTCCAACGTTCTTCCTCCTCGACTTCTGCGACTTCTCCAGGTATATCATCACTTATTTTCGTCATGTCCATACCTGGGAACGCGGCCAATAAATCTGCAAATGCTTGCCACGTACTTTTTTGGACCGCTGATACTTTAGCTCGAATTCAGATAATTGTAGCAACCAGCGGGCTGTCCTGCCGGATAAAACTGGTTTTGTTGCTAGATAAGCGATTGGATTAGCTGTTGCCACCACTATGGTTTCATGAGCGAGTAGGTAAGATTGTAATTTTTGTGTAGCATATATGAGCGCTAAGCAAGCTTGCCCTGCTTTCGAATATCTTAACTCCGCATCTCTAAACCCTCTACTGATATAATGGATCGGTCATAGCTGATCATTGCCGAGATCTTGAGCCAATAGCGCTCCAATCGCCATGTTGGTTAATGATGTGTATAGATAAAGGGGTTCACCTTTGATAGGAGGTCGTATGACTCATGCACTGATTAGACATTCTTTGAGCTTCTGAAAGCTCTTGATCATCTCCCCATTCAAATTGCATGTTATTCTTTAATAGCGGTGTGAACGCGGACAGTAGTTGTGCCAGTCCAGGAATAAATCTTCGGACGTAAGAAACTCTACCTATGAAAGTTTGAAGCTCTTTCACATTTGCGGGTGACCTCATGGTGGTTATTGCCTCAAACTTATCCGGATCGATCTGTATTCCTTTGTTTGTAACAACAAACCCTAATTTTTTTCCAGAAGTGACTCTGAAAGCGCATTTGAGAGGGTTCATCTTCAAGTGGTATGTAGTTGCAGGAAATCCTACACTACACCCCTCACTAGAATTTATACAATTAAGTCATTTTTAGATGAATGATTATGATTTTTTTATTGATCAAATGTTTGAATCTTTACGATATGAAATAGAAATGAGTTAAAGAATTACAATCACTCTAAAACTTTCTCTCTCTTAAATACTTGCTTAACAATTCAAAAAGAACTCTCTCTCAACAGACCGACTCGACCCTTTATATAGGGTAGTACACGGTGGATGACAACTAAAGTTTGTCCTTTATTTTCGGGAATGACTTGCGAGATATCGCGATTGTACAAATATACAATCTCGCGACATCTCTAAATTTCACTGGTCTTCATATCTTCCTCGTGTTCTCGGCTGTCGTCATTTATTGCGTCATTTATTTTACTTCCCTGCGACTCCCTCGCAATGTCGTTATTTATTAATCTCGCGAAGTATCGTTGTCGCGATATTCTGATCCTACATCTTGCCTCTTCTCATGTCTTCTCTGCGAAGGAGAGAATGTCATGAGAATCAATATTTTGAAATATCGCAATCGTTGATTTTCCATCAATTTTCTGTCGACAAGATTCCGTAAATTCAGGAATGACTGTTTACACGTATCTAAAATTTCTGTTTTTACCGGCACATTTAATGTTATCCGGTTACTCTTTTCTCGTCTATTTAAAGGAGGATTCCTTGTGATAACATTTCTTCTCTTTTACTTCGTCTTCTTCATCGTCTGCAAGTTTTCTCTGTGCTTTTCTTCATCATCTTCTTCATCGTCTTCCTGCTATTATTTTTCTGCTACTGTTTCTATGGCATCAAGGTTTGTTAATTTTGCTGAACTTGAACATTTTATGATTGATCTCTCTTATTGAAATTGTTTTATCTTGATATTGTTCTTCTTTTAACAATTCTTCTGCCATTTTTAGCAGAAACAAATCTAGCACCAAGTTCACCATTGTGAATCCCAATGCCTCCCTAAGCTCGCAATCGAAACCCACTGCTCCAAAAAGAAAGCCTGCGAGTAACAAGGTATTTAAGAAACATTTATTCTCTTAATAACAATATTGTTGCCTCTGTTTCTTATTTAGCTTGTGATTCGCAGGATGACCAAAATGTTGATAAGTCCCCCAAGAAGCCTCGCCATTCTAAATCCGTTGCGCCTTCTGTCACTTTTCCTACATTCAAACTTACAACTCCTACTGCGATATCCTCGCAAGAAATCTCTACTACTTCTCCCAAAGATAACATTTCTATGCCTGAACTTCTCATAGATCAACTCCCTCATAACAGTCCCATTGCGAATGAGCCCATTTCTTCTTCCATTGTTAATGCCTCTACCATTCCTCCAATAATTAACCCTCCCGAGATTTCTTCTTCTCGTGATGTTTCTTTAACAAAAAATGATTCATCTCTTCCTTCTTCTATCAATGTTACTTCCTTCTCTGAGCAAATCCCTCTTACTAAGGAAAATTTAGAAGGAATAGATGTGGCTTTCAAAGTCCTATCGGATATTGTGAATGATGCTAAGAAGACTTCTGTCGATCCTATCAAGTCTGATATTTGCGAGATTTTGAGCAAACACCTTGGTCCTGACAGAGTTTCGCAAACATCCTTGGAGCGAGAAATTACCACTTTGAAGAATGATCTCCAAGCTATGACTGCTAAATGTAATACTCTCCATCTTGAGAATCAAAACTTCAAAACGTTTCACCGGATCGCGATAACCTTCGCAAGAAGAATGAAGAACCGAAAGGTATACTCTTGCCTCGTACTTCCCCCCCTTTTTTTTCTTTTTTTTTTTTTTTTTTTTAAAAAAAAAAAAAAAAAAAACTCAAGTCTTTGTTCGCCCTTCAAGCTTTAAACCAGAAACGAAAAATGGAGATATATCAGTTGGAATCTACTTTGCTTTGAAGAAGTTCGAGTTGATAGAGATTCTTGGATGGAGCAATATAACCAATTAGATAATCTTCATACATATTCTCGTGATCATATAAATAATCTTTCTAAAGAAAATGCTTGATTTAGCTCGAAACAAGACTCATTAAGTAATGACTTATCTCGCCTCTCTTATTCTTTGACTAAAGCTAATTTGGAGTTGGAAACTTTATCAGATGAGAATGGAACTCTTTCTCAAGAGAAGCGAACTCTATTAAACAAGGTGGCGATTTACTCGCAACAATATGATGTTTGTCAAAAATTATGTAAAGAGCAAGAACAATCTCTTTGTTCACTGAGAAACCAACTTGAAGAAGTTACTGCCGAGAAGGATAAACTAATTCAGGGTAGAATAACCTTAAGTGTAAAAGCAAACCAATTCAAGGATCAATGTTCCAAATTAGAAAAGTCCAACTCTTCCCTTAAAAAAGAAAATGCTTTTCTGATTTCCAATGAAAAAAGTTGGCGATCACGTCTGAAAGGTTTAATTGGAGATAATTTTGACAATGCCATGGATCATTTGGAGAATAGTTGTTCAGCTCTAATCCAACATCTTACCTCGCAGAAGGAAGGTAGTCATAGAAGTTGACTGCCTCATCTATTCTTTCTTTATCAAGTCTTCATATTTTTTGTTTATATAATTCTTTTATTTTTTGTTTTGCAGATTCTGAGAAAAAACTTCACTCCTCCATTACTGCTTTGAAATCTGATTATTCAAGAATTCGCAAAGAGAATGGGATACTCGCTGCTTCTCTTGCCCGTTCTCGCGATAGGGCAGAAAGAAAATTCGACTATATGTGTGACTGTAAAGATATAGAGAGTAAAAATCAGCAGAAAGCACTTCTTCGCCAATTTCATCTTAGAGCCGAAGTTGTTGTGAATAACATTTTACTATCTAAATCTCTTGATCCTGTATCTGTTGAACCTCTGGAAGTAAGTGATGATGAAGTTCCTGATTCTCCTGATAGCGACCTTGATTATATTAGTGGCGAAGAACTCGGAAATGAAGAAACCATCTCTCCTAATAAAACTATCAATGATGATGCCGAATAAAATCTCACAATGAAGAAGGATCTCATTGGAAATATATTAGCTAGCGAAAACATAGATGAAGTCGCTGAAGAAAACCCAACATCTCCTTCTAGTGAAAAAGCTACTATTTGAGAAATGATTTTCTCCTGTAATCTTTGTTCTCGTACTTTTGCTCCTTTATGTACTTCGATCATCTTCTTTGACGTGTGTACTCGTTTGCGTTATTCTCCTTTCTTTCAACAAATATAATTTTTGGTATTTAATGATTGCTATTCCATTATCTTTATTTATGCTGAAATTCATTGTTGCGACAAGATCGCGGATGTCTTTACATTTTCATGTATTGACCCATTGATCTTGCCTTATCATTGTTTTTGTGTGGTCTTATTTTGCCTTCCTAGTTAAAGGTCTTATTTTGCCACCCCTCCTTTTGCATCAATATGACAGGTTTAAATATTCTTGCGAATATAAATCCCATGACATTGACGTCTTGCGACAAGATCGCAGGACATCCTTACACTTTCATGTAATGACCCATTGATCTTGTCTTATCATTTCTCATTTTTGCTTTAGTATTTCATTTGCGACAATATGACAGGCCTAAATGTTCTTTCGAATATAAAGCCCCATGACATTGCCGTCTTGTGACACTTATCAGCTCCCTAATGGAGGGTGCCGCCCTTATCATCTCCTGGTTGCCCCTTCAAGGATGCGTACATCGGCCATACAAGACTAGCTCCTCCCATCCTGGTCTTAACAACAACCGAGTTTTCGCGCCTCTTATCCCTTATACCTATAGGGTTTATGGTTACGAGACTGCACCCTAAGTGGAGTTTTCTTCGGGCCGAGTGCAACATATGCCAAGACTTGCCAAGAATGGCCGAGACACTTCAAATGCCCCTGTGCACTCTTGGCTCAACCGTACCCCGAGGTGCCTTGAGCATACAAAGTGACTCCTTGGAAGAGACCCTCGGGCGTCCAACCGTGGTATAACCTTATATATATATAGTTGGAAATCCAAGGTATCTCTCCCTGGATAGGCTTTCATGGGCCCCAAATCTCCATGACTCGGGTTCCAGAGCGGTGTAACCTTTTCACCGAGCCATGTCAAGAGATACCCCTTATATGACGCACTTTAGGTCTTACATTTGCCTCTTACGAAATATCATTCGCGAACTAGGGTGTACGCCATAAAGGTTTGTCCCATTCACTCACTCATTCATTCAATCATTCATTTTTGGTTAACATTTGATAATTCATTTGCGAAATACTCGCACATTCTTTCTTGATTTCGCAATATCTCTCTGTCATGAACATTTCATATCATTTCATTCATTTAACATTTCAGAATTTATTCTTTCTTTTCCATCTTCTATGGGTAATATTTCTTGAGATATAATCTATTCCATGGTCTACCCAATCTCTTGGCCCACATCTTTGCCTTCTCGGATCCATTAATCTGTATGCCCCTGTTCCAACTATCTCTTTGATGATATAAGGTCCATCCCATTTTTTCGCTAACTTGCCACCACTTTCTCGCTGATATATTGGTGTCTCTCGCAACACCATATCACCTGGTTGAAACTCGCGTGTTTTGACGCGTTTTTATATTCTCTCTCGCCAATCTTCTGATAATTCTCCATATGTTGTAATGCTCTTTCTCTATTTTCTTCTAACTCATCTAATTTCACTAAAATGTTACCCGCACTAAGATTTTTCTCCCAAGCTTCTCTTTTTGTTGTTGGAATAATAACCTCTACGTCGGAAGTACAAACTTGAACTCCATATGTTAGACAAAACGGTGACATCCCTGTAGCTTCTCGCCTTGTTGTATTATAAGCACATACCGCATTATGCACTTGCTCACACCATGCCTTATTATGCCCTTCTAGTTTTTTCTTCAATATATCAGCGATTGTTTTATTTGTTGCTTCTGCCTATCCATTGGCTTGCGGGTATAAAGGAGTTGATTTTCCACATTTTATTTGAAATGCATTAAGCAATAATTCTATATTTTGTCCCTCAAATGTTTCCCATTGTCGATACCAAGCTGTCTTTGGAATTCCAAATCTGCATATTATGTTTTCGAATATGAAAGTAAAGATATCTTTGTCGCGAATGTGTTGTACCGCTTTTACTTCGCCCACTTTGTGAAATAATCTGTTGCGACAATCAAATATCTCCTTTGCCCATGCACTGTAAAAATGGTCCTACAATATCTAATCCCCACTTTCCAAAAGGCCATACACTTGTTGAAGAAGTTAATGGTGCACCTGGTGCATGTATTTTCTTTCCATGTCTTTGACAATCCTCGCAACATCTTGATATTTGTTTCGCATCTTCATGCATATATGGCCAATAATAGCCTTGCATTTTCGCCTTATGTGCTAAAGATCTTCCGCCACTATGATTGCCGGCATCCCCACTATGTAGCATTTTTAACACTGCTTCTCATTCCTTTCGTGTTAAACATCTGAGCGAGGGTCCATTAAAGGATCTTCGGTACAACACTTCGTCCCTTAATTCATAATTTGTTGCACGGCTTTTTAATTTATGCATTTCTAATCTATTTCTTGATGTTTCTCCTTTCATTAGATAAGCATGAAGTTCTGTCCTCCAATCCTCGCAATGGGATCTTTGTGCTTCCTCTTCTATGAGCATTAATTCTCCTTCTTCCTCTTCCTCTTTGTTGATTGATGGTGATTGAAGTGTCTGTATTTTTATACATCTCGCAGATGGATCTGTCATCATACTAGATATAAAAGCAAAGGCATCTGCGAGTCTATTGTCTTTTCTTGATATGTGTCTCCATTTTATTTTTGGTATCTTCGCTGACAATTCGTCAACTAGCTTTTTGTACTTTTTCAAGGATGCTTCATTTGTAGTATACTCTTCTTCTATCTGGCGAATAGCTAACTGAGAATCACTGGTAATTCTTACATTTTCCAATTTCATTTCTCTCGCAAACCGCAAAGCATGTATTATAGCTTCATACTCTGTTTCATTGTTAGTAGATGCAAACTCCAATCTGAAAGAAAAAGCCATTTTATTGCCTTCCGGCGAAATTATAATGATCCCAATTCCGTTACCTTCTCCATTTGATGATCCATCTACCAATATTTCCCATCTATTTGGCTCTGTTAATAAATCCCTTGGATTTCCATGTTCTTCTTCTATATCCATCATTTCTTCCACTGCCTCATCTTCTTCCAACGGAAATTCTGCTAAAAAATCCGCTACGACTTGCGATATTGGTGAGGATAACACTTCGTATTTGAGTTTGCAATGACTTACTTGAGCATTCCACCTTTCAACCCTTCCTGATCTTTTGAATTTTTCATCACTGACTCAATTGGTACTTTTGTCATTACCTTTACCGTGTGTGCTTCAAAATAGATGCGAAGTTTAAATGTTGCGTAAACTAATGCCAAGATTAATTTTTCAATTTTTGAATAATTTTTCTCTGCGGCGTTGAATGTTTTAATGATGTAATAGATTGGTTTTTCCACCCCTGCGTCCATTCGCAATAACAATGCACTTAGTGCATGCGAGGTTATCGCAAGTTAAATTAGTAACTCCTCCCCTTCTTCTGCTTTTTGTAATATTGAAATGTCCATTAAATGTTCTTTTATCCCTTGCAATGCTTTTTCACATTCATCCGTCCACCTAAATTTCGTTCCCTTTTTAAGTATGTTGAAAAAATGCTTGCACTTATCAGATGATCTCGCGATGAATCTTCCTAGCGAAGCTAATAATCCATTTAACTTTTGCACATCCTTCACGATTCTTTGGTGTCGGCATGTCGCGAATTGCTTGTACCTTCTCCGGATCAACTTGTATTCCTTCTTTTGATACAATGTATCCTAAGAACTTTCCAGATGCCACCCCAAAAGTACATTTTTCTGGATTTACTTTGATGTTGAAATGTCTCATTTGTTCGAAAATTTCCTTCAAATCTCGCACATGATCTTTTGCCTTTTTGTTTTTTATTAACATGTCATCCACGTATACCTCTAGAATTTTATGTATCCATTGTTCGAACACTTTCTCCACCATCCTTTGATACGTTGCACCGGCATTTCGCAGACCAAATGGCATTTTTGTGTAACAATATAATCCTCTTGGAGCGAAAAAGGCGGTATGTTCTTGGTCTTCTTCAGTGAGAGGAATTTGATTGTATCCCTTATATCCATCAAGAGAAGATATCCTTTCATTTCCTGCCGCTGATTCAACCATCTGCGGAATGTCTGGCAAGGGAAAACTATCTTTTGGACAAGCTTTGTTTAGATCGTTGAAATCTATACAAATTCTTATTCCTTTTTTCTTCTTTGGAACCACGACCATATTCGCTATCCATTCGGGGTATTTTGCTTGTCTAATAATGCCAGCATCAAGCATCTTCTGCAACTCTTCTTCTATTTGAGGATGATATGCTGTCGCGATCTTTCTAATTCTTTGTTTGAATAGTCTAGCATTTTATCGATCTCTAATTTATGACACGCTACAGATGGATCCATTCCAGGCATCTCATCCATATCCCATGCGAAGATATCTTTATAATCTCGCAACAAATCAACGGTCTTTCTTTCTTCATCTGCTTCCATTTTAGTTCCAATTCTTAACATCTTGGGTTCTTCTTCAGTTTCAATATTCACTTCCTTTGTTGGTTCTGCCGCAATATAACTAGCCTTCGATTCTCCCATGGGCGTCGGTCCTCTTATTTCCTTTGCGAGATCATCTTCTTCACCACATAGTCCTTTTCCTTCTTCCGCTCTTACCATGTATGTTCTAAACTCTTCTTCCTTTTTTGCTGCTTTTGCCATCTTCTTGCGATCTTTTCGCCTCTTCACCTGTTTCTTCATAATGTTTTAATTCAATTCGATGGTACATTCTTCCTTCATCGGTATCTCCTCTGATTTCACCAATTCCACTCGGCATAGGGAATCTAACACACTGATGAAATGTTGATGTTACAGCTTTTATTGCATGTATCCATGGCATTCCCAACAGCATGTTATATGGTGATTCCATATCTACTACACATAACATCACAATTGTTTCAATTTCTCCCAATAGTATTCGTATTTTTATTTCCCCTTTAGGTTTTGTTACTGATTTGGCGAAACCATAGACATGACATGTTGCGGAAGTCATTTGTTCATCTTTGTACCCCAATTTTCTATATGCATGATAAAACATTATATTCACTGAACTCCCCGTATCCACTAAAGTTCTATTTATTGCCCATTCTTCCATTGTCTTTGATAGTTTTCCTTCTTCTTTGCTGGCACTTATCGTAATCACTAGTGGAGATGTGTGATTTAAATTCTCTCCTGACATCTCTGTTACTGTGAATATAATTCTCTGTTTTCCCACTCTTTCAAAGGTAACACCTTCTCTGCTGTTATAATTTTCTTTCCTTCAAAATCTCTTTTATGTATTCTTCCTTTGATACTTTCATGAAATTTATTAACCATTGATTTTGAAATCATATTACATTCCATTCTTCATTACCCTCTCTGATTCTAATTTTCTTCAATTTATCCATCATACTCTTGATTTTTACCGTTTTAATGACAATATCCAATCTCTTATCTTCAATCTCTCCCTGTTTCTAGCGCCAATATGTAGTTGCAGGAAATCCTACACTACACCCCTCACTAGAATTTATACAATTAAGTCATTTTTAGATGAATGATTATGATTTTTTATTGATCAAATGTTTGAATCTTTACGATATGAAATAGAAATGAGTTAAAGAATTACAATCACTCTAAAACTTTCTCTCTCCTAAAGACTTGCTTAACAATTCAAAAAGAACTCTCTCTCAACAGACTGACTCGACCCTTTATATAGGGTAGTACACAGTGGATGACAGCTAAGCTGTCCTTTATTTTCGGGAATGACTTGCGAGATATCGCGATTGTACAAATATACAATCTCGCGACATCTCTAAAATTCGCTGGGTCTTCATATCTTCCTCATGTTCTGGCTGTCGTCATTTATTGCGTCATTTATTTTACTTCCCCGCGACTCCCTCGCAATGTCGTTATTTATTAATCTCGCGAAGTATCGTTGTCGCGATATTCTGATCCTACATGGTACTTTCTTCATCTATTGAAAACACGCCTTAAATGGTCCAGGTGATCTTCTCGTGCTCGGGATTTCACCAAAACATCATCTATGTATACCTCCATAATTTGATGCATCATGTCGTGGAAGATGGCTACCATTGCTCGTTGATAAGTCGCACCTGCATTCTTTAACCCAAACGGCATCAAAACATAATAGAAATTGCCATACGGGGTCTGGAAATCCATCTTATGCGCATCTTCCGTAGACATCCTGACTTGGTTGTATCCACTAAACCCATCCATGAAAGAAAACATACCATGTCTGCACGTGTTATTCACCATTATGTCTATGTTTGGTACTGGGAAGTCGTCTTTAGGGCATGCTCGGTTCAAGTATTGATAATCCACACAGCACCGGACTTTTCCATTCTTCTTTACTACTGGTACGATATTAGACAGCCACACGGGGTGTTGGATCGGCTTAATGAATTTGGATTTCAATAATTTCTCCACCTCTTCCTTGATTGCCAACTCTATTTTCTCCGGAAAATTACGACTTCCTTGCTTAACTAGCTTGTACTCGGGTGAGACGTTGAGGTTGTGCGCGATCAAACTACTATCAAGATCAGGCATCTCATCATACGTAAATGCAAACACATCTCGGTATTCGCGGAGTAGCATAATCATCTGCAACTTCTCTTCCCCTTTTAGATGCTTACTAATGCGTACACAACGGGGTTCGCCCTCCAAGCCACCTCTTCTAACCCGTCGAGGGTCGGATCGATTTTCACCTTTTCTTCAGGCAAGTTTTTTATTATTTCTTCTTCCGAGATAAGAGACTCTACCTCTTCCTGTGAATCCTCAATTACTGGGTTGCCTCCTTCATCTCTTCATCCGCCGATGACATAGCACAGTCATGTTGACAGTTGGAGGCTTCCCCGGATAATTGCTATAAGCGATAGACATGTCCGCCCTCTGGCCGCGAGAAGCGTTTGAACTGGATATTCTTTGTTTCGGCTCTGACTCTCTTATTCCTCAGGACAGTCCCATCTCGTGATGGACTAAAGACTGACTTAGCCTTTCCTTTTTCTTGCTCTTCAGGTTGGAATTCTTCCCATTTTGGGAGGGGTGTTAGATGCTCCGACTGTTCTCCTTGATCCGTGACCGGCTGCGTGTAGAAAATTGCATCTTCCATGTAAGCTTCTTCCGGTCCGAATGGGTTGCTCGTGGCTGGGATCCGGAATTGATTTCCTCCAATATTAGTCTTAACACATTGGTGATACGTCAACGCTACTACCTTGTGATTCAAGAGACATCCTCGCCCTAGTAGGACATGGAAGGTAGTATCGTCCTCAAGCACGTAAAAGGGAGTGAGTGCTCTAATAGGCCCGATTTTCATCATCAAATACACTATCCCAATTGCCGTCTGAGTCTGTCCTCCAAATCCTCTCACAGTCGTTGCGCGCATCTTAATTGCTATTTTGACACTCCTAAGGACTCCAACGTATGTAGTGAAATTAAGTTGAGGTAAGCTCCGCCATCTATAAAAGCTCGTTTGAGAGGTTGTTTGTTAATAAGAGTCATCGGATATAGGGGACGAAGGTGCTCTCCTGGTAACATATATCTTCATCCGTAAAAGTGATAGCTTCTCTGGGTATTGGACTGTATGCCTTTCCGGATGCAATTGTCGTGACAGCTTTGGATGCCTCGCGGATTTGGTTCTCACTGAAACCAAGGGAGTCAAAGAACTGCTGAGCCAAGACAGTTTGAGAAAATTTACTAGCAATTCCATTCGTTTCCGGAAAGATAGCTGCCTCAGAAGCTTCACACGCTTATTCTTCTTCCACATCCTCCCAAGGCCTCCAAGCTTCTTCCTCTATATGTTCATGTGAGATCATCATAACTTGATGTTGAGGAAGCGGATCGCTCTTTATGCTTTGTTCCCATATCTCTAATCCTCCTATAGCTCGCTTTCTCTGCACAATGTAATGTAGGGAAAAACACTCTACCGTCGGATGATGAACTCTCCTGTGATAATGGAAATATCGCTCGTGCGTCTTATCTGCCGTGGTAGGTTCTGCGGATACGGGTGGTAAAGTTTCCTCTTTGTTTGCCACCCATTGCTCCAGAAGCCCTATTATCTGTTCTTTACTGCACGACAACGGTTGTGGCGGATTGGATTTTCCTCCATCTGTTCTTCCTCCTCTTCTGTTGGACTGTCCTCCACGGTAAGAGCCAAAAGCAACCCCTCCTTTTCCTCTATCACTTCCTTGATCGTTAAAAGCTAGTACAGATGCGGCATTAACATAATGTAATTGCCAGGTTCGTCCGCTCGCTCCAGAGTTCATAGCGTCCGCATAATCTGATATCCGGGCTACAGCCTCCTCGACCTCTACAAAGGTTTGAAATTTGAAATTCGTTAAGTTTAACCGAAAAATGGCGTCCATTCCTCGGATGCATATCTCCACCAATCTCTCTTCTGGGATGTCTTCATGACATTCTAGCGTGAAATCTCGGAAGCGAGTGATATACTTTCCTCTTCCCCTACCCGTTGGGTACATCTTCCCAAATCTATTGTTGTGACCCTCTTTTGTGCAGAATAGAATTTGTTTAAAAATAGTTGCACCATGGCGGACCATGATTTCAAGTTATCATACCAAGTAAAAGCGTTATCCGTGAGTGACTTCGGGAATTCTATCATACAAAGGCTTTCATCCTGAGCATACACATTCATTGCTAATATAAAGCGACTCACGTGCTCTCGCACGTTTCCTTTTCCTCCATATGTTTTAAACTTTTGTGATGTGTAATCCTCGGGGTATAGGTAATCAGCAACCTCTACAGAGTATGGTGATTCCAACGAATCATAAGCATCGTGCTTTGTTACTCGATATTAGCTTCCAAGTATTTTGCAATCACATCTTCCGTTATACCCGGAATGGTACCTCTTGTGCTGATTGTCTTAGTAGTTGTCACGTTTTGTTCTCTCGCTCGCTTCAGACGTCCGCGCAACTCCTGCTGCTTCTTAATGGATGCGTCTAGATCCTCTTGTATTTCAGACATCTCTTGCTCGCTTGTCTCAACTGTAGCTTTCTCTTTGAGCATTTCTCCTTTCTTTCGGGATGCTCCTGCGCCTTGGGATGATCCTGCTCCTTGTGCGATAGGCGTAGTGACTACCGCTCGGAAACGTATCTCATCATCACTTTCTCCTTGCACGTCTTCTACAGAGACGTGGTCCGAGTTAGGGAGTGCTCCGCCCGCTGCTACTTCCTGGATCGCATTTGGGAGTATCATGCTGGAAAAGAAGCTAAGAACCTCCCACTGTGGTCGCAATGTTGATGGGTAAAACGTGGGAAGGAGGAACTAGCCCTAATCACAGAAAGTACTCCCAAGGATAAGAAGGGTTTATGAGGAGTAATAGAAAATTAATCTTCCCTCAAGAAGTGTGCCCTCTTTCCCTTTTATAGTGACCATCTTATGGATAAATTCCCATAAGATTAACATATTACTAAACTACCATTTCCCTTTCCTTAAGTTAATACTAAATCCTAAAAGGCTTTCTTCGTGGACCAAAGCCCAACTAACCTTAATGTAGTTTTGGATAGGCTAGAACTATCCCATCTTAATGGGTTAAGCCTAGTCTCCTAATTCCTCCTTCCTAAAAGGAACCCTTTATGGTTAAGGGGCCATCTATTATAGGATCGGTTATTTTCATGTATCAATAGGCACCAATCTGGACTTGAATCTTTATATAGAGCCATTTGGATTTAATCCTGAACACCCATTTACACCCTACTACGTTCGGACCACCAACAGGTGGTACTAAGAACCATGTTTGAGCATTTTTAAGGATGTATGCTCATTTACTAGCGATACTCTCCACTTAGGAATTTTATTAGCCTGAGTAAAACATATAGGAGTAGAAACAGCTGCTAAAGCAATTAGTTTATCAGACATAGGATGTTTAGTAGCAGTATATGATTTTGGCTTATATATTCCCTTTTTCCCCTAGTAGTCATATTATGATCATTCACAATAATAGATACAGGAGTAGATATAAATAAAGTAGAAATATCTACTGAAGTACTAGATGGAGTTGAAGTTGCAGAGGCTCAAAGAGGTGGAGTGAATGATGCATGATCAAAATGAATAATAGAAGATGAAATGGATGTGTCTGACACAGAATTATACTGTAACCGAGAGGTAAAACATGTTTTATTAAATACAATATGTCTTGAAATATAGATTCTTCCAGAAGATAAATCAAGAAATCTATAACCCTTATGAGATTAATTGTATCCTAGAAAAATATATTTTTTTGCTTCTAGGACTGAGTTTATTAGTCGTGTATGGTTTGAGCCAAGGATAATAGGCACAACCAAAGATTTTTAACAGTTTGTAATCAGGTAGTTTATTGAAAAGACCTTGATAAGGAGATACAAACTGAATGGATCTTGTAGGTAACCTGTTTATAAGAAAAATTGCATTATCACCTATGACATGATGTGTAGCACCACTATCGGATACCAAGGTTCCACATCTAAAATATCTGCCATTTGCTAACATAGCACTTTCAGTTTCTTGCTGGTGGAGCTCTTCCTTGATAGGTGAAGTTTAACCTCTGATTGCAGGTAGGAGCAAGATGTCCTGGAATTCTACAAATCTGAAAAACATGCTTTTTTGTAGAAGTATTACCTCTACCATGAGAACTCCTATTAAAAATATGTGGATTTGGAAATCGACAACCACTTCTACCACGATAACCACCTCTAGTAGTATTGTAAGATCTAGGATTGAATTGTCCATAACTAGCATTAGCAGCAAATGCTTTAGCTTCAGTGTCAAATCTAGATGCGGAAACCGAGATCTCTTCATTCATTAGCAAATTATGTAATTCTTGAGCAAGAATTGGTGGGGTACGCATACAATTTGAAGTTGCAAATTAAGCATAATCATATATTAAACCATTGAGAATACATACCACCAATTCATTATCGATATTGGTGCTCTGCCGCAGCAAGTTGATCTTGAAATTTTTTTGACTTCAATAAGAAAGGAAGTGACAGATCCTCGTCATTTTGAGATTCTCAGTAACCTAATTCTTAATTGAATAGCATGTGTTGAAGATATTCTTGCAAATCTGATTCAATAGCAGTCCATAAGCCATGAGAGGTGTCAGCTCCAGCCACATAGCAAATCATTATATCAGAAATCGTCGATTGAATCCAAAGTAGTAAAGTAGAATCTTCGATGATTCAAGAAGTATAATGCGGATTAACAATATTATTAGTGGCATGATTTCGAGATGTATATTTCTTAAGACAAGGAAAAGATCCATCAACATACTTTAAAATATGAAATTTCTTGAACAATATTAGGGTGATAAAATTGTCTTTCTTAAGTTTGAGAGGAACGATATTGGCTATTGTATTGAGCGAAAGTGTTGAAATACGCGAGTAGACTCCATGAAAAATTTCAGATCTAGATTTGTAAATCAAGAAACGAAATCGTGATGAAAAACATATCGAAAATGAAATTAAACTCAAATTGAAGTTTAATAACTTAAAAGAGATCAAGAATGATCAACAAAAAAACCACAAAAAGAAAATCAGATTCAAGAAGTAATAGAAAGGGTGAAAAGAAAGCACCACATAAATCTGGAAGATGAGAAAAGAGAAACTGAGTCTCTGATGGTGATAATCTTCTTGAATCTCTAAGGATCGGCGTTGAAATCAATGATGAACCAGCCTGATACCATGATAACAAATCAATGGTGATCAAAACTGCTCTGGTTTATTACAGGAAAATGATTAAAATCAATTACAAAAGATAAAGCCGTCAACGGCTATTTAAACAGATATAACCGATAAAACTAAAGAGAGGACTAAACAAGTGCGATGTACACATGTAAACCATAAGAGGGAAAACATGTTTAAATCTTATCCTTCACCACAGTTTCTGTTATCTACACCGCTTCATAACTTGATATGCTAACAAATTCATGTGCAAACTAAATGGCTTGGTGTCTAGATTAGCACTATGGTCTCCCAAGTCAGAATGATACAATAGTATCATGTTCAGACTTGGAGGCTGGAGCATCAACAGTAAAGTCGTCGCCTTCCTCGCAAATTTTTGCCCATTGTGTAAATTTCCGAAGAAGGGGATAACATTATGTCTTACTTGACTTTTTGAATGGATAGTTTATAATTACAATTAATCGTGTGTGAGTTCCCACGTAGTGTGACAAAAGGCAATATAACATCATTGAATACGTAGTCTAATTCGTAAATTACATGGTGTAAATTGGGTTGTGCCAGCACGAGCACAGCCCAGCCCAGCACGTGATTTAGCCTAGCACGGCCCCGCACGTTAGTTTCATGGGCTGTGTTGGGTTAGCTTAATCGATACAGTAGCACGGCACATCACACGGCACGGATAAACACGTGGCCCAGCCCAGCCCAGCACGTTAAGAAAGCACGTCATAGCATGCACAAGTATACCATATAACAAGGCATAATAGATAATACATCACATTTTGTATATATTTCACAAAAGAGTCTAGCTAGTTTTTAACATTTTATGCTGGCTTATTTTTATAACAACACATATAATACCTAAATATTTGGAAAATATATTCCAATATCGTTGTTATAATGTCGTTACCTATATTTGACTAGAACATTAATTTTACATGATAATGATTCAATTTTATATTTGATGGGATATTTATTTTTATTGAATAAACTTGTTAATTTTACATGAAATAATTTCAAATGATATGTTGTCTATTTAAATTCTCTTGATAATGTCCGACTTAATGTATACATTAAGTGATTCAAATTGTTTATAACACGTGTGCCAACACGGCACAGCACGGCACAACACGTTTATTCGTGTGATGTGCCCGTGGCCTGTGATGTGCTTAGCTTTTGATTAGTAAAGAACAACACGGCACAGCACGTTTAAATCGTTGACACAGCACAACACGGCACATGGCACGTGAAGCACGCGACTTCGTGTGTTGGGCTGTGCCGGGCCGGCACTTTTACACCTCTACCATGAATATAACGTTGGCTAACAGTAACCTTTTACTACTTGATCAATCTACGTATACTACAGATAATCATCATTGTCCATGGTGGGAGGAACACGATACATTAGAATATGATCAGAGAGACGACAATTACGTCCAATCAACGAATCATTCTTCCTACGTATAAGTCAAAAAATAAAATACTTGACTAGTTTCAAATTTATAACTTTTATAAAATGGTGTTACCAGTCATCTTTAAGGAACGACGTTTGCTCGTACTCAATAACTTTCAGATTAGTTCACGGCAATAGTATGCCTAGTGTAAGACATATCAAACTACTAATGCGAGACAGTAGTTGAGTACTACCTAGGGAATACGTGCACAAATAAACCGAAGGAAGATAGTTTTCTCTTTTCATTTCTCATCATCAAAACCGTACAAGGGAGTACCCCTTATGGGCTATTTATAGTAGTAACAGTGAGGGTATACATCATTTCTTTGAGATAACCATTCATGTATGAATGACACTTCATACACATGTGTCATTTGCACATAAATGTGGGCCCCACATGCTGGTGGTCATCCACAAATTAACAGCCTTATAACACTCCCCTTGGATGATCACCGGTATGAATATATTGTCTCATCGATCCTTAGCAAAAATCCGTTGCCTCGTCAAAATGTTACCAGAAAAACTTAGCACTGGTGGTTTGAAAGTGATGATGGTTGTCACGAAACTTCCTTCCATTGTTGGAACTGCGTTAGGAAAAACATTTAGGACAAAACCTGAACGCTGGATGCTCATGGTATTGTCAATACAACTTGTGTCATAATCCGATCACCATTTCCGCCAAAAATTCTATGGATATCCATCTTTTTACATGATGTTCACCGTTCTAAGTTGTTATCTCATTAAAAACCTCGTCAGGAAAATCCAAATGGACAAAACCTGAACGTAGGAAAACATGAGTACCCAGAACAATGATAAATCCGCAGATGTTGCCTCGTTAAAACCTTGCCCGGAAAACCCAGAGGGATAAAAACCAGGACGAAGGAAAAAGAGTACAACGCGTCGAACAGCGGATAGCAGTGGACTCGCATGCCTCATTAAAACCTTGACAAGGAAAACCCAGTGGGATAAAACCTTGACTAAGGAAAAAGAGTACACGGCGTAATGTCCAGTATGCCCATATACATAGTATTTCATGGCTTAACTCCCCCTGATGAGAAGCCTTCTCGGTTGGCCATTATGCCTAGCAGTACTGCGTAGAGTTCTGAATCACCCTTTAAAGTCTTCAGCAGCTCCAGCTTCCTTTAGTTGGGAAAATCAGTCTAGCTTTCCTCAGTGGAATTTCTTAATGATCATCTGGTTGTGCCAGCCTTTTATATATTCTCTACTAGCTTTGTCTGAACAATACACAAGTTCCTCTTTTACAAGACCATTAGCTAGGAAAATATTTAGCTGCTTCAATGATCCTTCCAAAAATCAAAACTTAAACTGTCTGATTAGCTTTTCTCTGTGGGAGACATCTAGCGATCTTTTATACAAAATATCAAGCTTAAGGGTACCACGAAGATGGAGGAGTTTTCTTCGGACCAATGTCTCGATATTGGTGTTAGGCAAAGCCATACTTAGATGTACTATAAACCAATATCAGGTACCTATAACATATCTTAGTTAATGTACCATTAGTTTACACATCTTTTGTGTAATGCAAACCACAGAGTGATACATCTCCTTTGTTGAGACGTAAACCGATCAATCTTAAAAATAAGAGATCGAATGACTGTAATCATGTTGGTTTGTCCATTTAAATATGTCTAAATCATTCAGGTTGACGAAATTAAAGGACTTCCATCTACAACACTCAACCAACATTGAGATCTTGTTTTATCGAGAATTTTATCTCGAACTCCTGCTTTAAGCATTTTGTGCTTTGGAGAACTCTTCAGGAGTTCCAATCAAGTAGATGTTGCATAAATAAAATCTAGTAAATCCACAATTTATGAGCATATAAGATGGTTCACATATCCCTGGATAATATAAGCATTCACTTAGACGATTAACCACTTTCGTCCTTACTAAGAAAATGCAGATGACATGGTAATTCTACTGATGGGAGAAAAACCTTCAGGAATTTGTAGGCAGTTATCTGTATCTAGTCTTTTATACAGATTCGCAATAACCACATCCATTAGATGCACGCCGGGTCCTTAGAGACTTCCAGACTAATACCAAAAAGGTAGTTGCATCCATAACAGGGAATATGTTACAAAGTAATCCATCTCAGGTTTCTGTAAAAGACTTTGTGCCATTAGTTGACTTTACTTTTCTTACTATGCACATACATCCACCTGTAGCCACTAGGGGATACATTATCGGATGTCAGAACTGCAAACACTCACATGCGGCTAAGAGTGGCTCACATTTTCGAGTGTTTGGGCCGCAGTACCAATGTTATGCATTTTGCAAGAAAGCTGTTATTCTGCTTCGATCTCTCCTAGTTTAACCAATCATACCTTTGATGACATTCCAATAGAGAGTGGTTGAAAACCAACAACACTTATGGCAGTATCAGTGGATACTTTGACTATGTCATCAACAACCATTGAATTACGATCGAAAATTTCTCTATTGCATGGATGCCTTAAGGAAATCCTCTCATTTTGAGGTTCCACAGCCTTTGAAGAAACATTCTCTTATTAGGAGAACTATACTTAGAGAAAGTAGATCATCCACTGATAGTCTCTTTAAGAGCACTATCTTTCAATGATTGTGACTGGTTTTTCCTTTAGGAGGTGCAGAATATTTTAAATCAACTAGTTTTCCATGCTCAAGGTGTGTCTTAAATGACATACTAGCTACTACATTCAAAGCTTCTGAATGAAGCAACTTGATTTGCAATTTCTGAAGATATCAAATCTTCAATATGTCTTTCATTGTTGAAAACATCCAGATGAGATACGTCTTGGTTTATCTTTATACAAACCAGATACTTCACGCCGTTTTTCAAAGCGACAACCTTTCCTCCCCCAACGGTGGGAAGACTTTCTCATCAAATTTTGCAAATCTTGTTGTAGTATCATATGCAGTGGAACATAGCACATTTCAAACAGAAAACATGACAATGATTACATGAGTAATAAGTTCAAAGTGCACAAGAACATCAAATGTGACTCACCATCAACGCCCAAAGCATTACTAGGATGATACAACATCAACGGATGACAAACAAGAGTTTAATTTAAAATCTATATGAGTATAGATACACAGTTACCACCAGGTGAAATGTCGAGTCGTTTATGACTACTAGACCATATTTCCATCAACCTGGTTAAGTGTCTGTGGAAACTCGTTGTCAAGGGATGTGATGCATAACATGCAACCTTAATTAGTTTTCTCACGACGCTTTCATATAAGCATCAAATTTGTGACTGATGCTAAGACTAAGGTCTCAAACAGCGTACACCAGTAAGAAAACACCTCAATATGAACCGATGTCCATACTTACCAATCATATAAACTTTTTCGATAATTCCTTTGCAAAGGGGATATTTATCCACAACATTTCAAGTAGCTACTTTGAACATTATCGACGAACTGTTCGTAATCAGCTAGTTAACGATCTTACATCATTCTCAAGAGCATGAGGATACTTTAATCCATTGGTACCAGATTTACTTTTGCGGATATTCTTCACCACGAGATATCAACGCAACTTTTATGGATGTGCTCCTCGTCAGGAGATATATCAACTCATCACTCAAAGAGAGTATGGACGTTATCTGATTAGATTGGCATACCTCGTACAAGAGGTTTTTGTCTATGCTTCTAAGCATATTTCCAGACAAAACAATCGCTGCGATTACATGGCAAGCCTTGCAAGGACTTTAATATATGCCGAATCAAGCAAGCGTACTCTTGCTAAATCTAGCAACAGAGTTATCTCCAACACCTCATGCATTTTTCGGGTGTGAGAATTTAGATGAGACACAATTAGAATTAACCAATGTCGTCGACGACTCTCCCCCTGATCCTCAGGCGGGAATGTCTCATCAACAGAACCTTTAGTTCCGCATTACTCTACCTATCAAGGGAGCAACTGGGTGCAGAAAACAATAATAACATGCAACCCAGGAGAGGTAACTGATCAGGTTTCCTCTCTCGTTTACTGTCCAGCTGGAATAATTTTAAGAATTTACATTGCCATGTAAAATTAACAGTAAACTGTAAACGAATTCTGTAACCATAGACATTATCTCAATATCAGTACCAGTCCTTCCAAGACGACCGATAGAGATCAACAACAATGAACGGCATTTCAAATGCCCGTATCGTGTCTGTCATAGCGATAGCAGAGCTTTACCAGGCTCATAGATGGTTATTTAAACCATTCATTATGCTACCGTCCCGTACTTTTCACTTCTGGTGGTACGGGGTTTATCAGATTCTCAAACCTGATAACTATTGTGGTTCCCATATTCAAATATGCCTACCACAATTGTATTTTCCTTCTTTGCCAAAGCTAGACCTATTTGCATAGGCACTGCTGCAAATTTAATTCACCAAATTCATGATTTTAGGTAATAGCTCAGGCAATGAGAAGACATGATATTAACCCTAAATATCATTTACAAAAATGCAACACTCATTATCGCTCGACGTTTGTATATCTACGAGGCGCAGTTAACATTTGCAACACTCGTTGTTGTTGACACAACATATACAAAGTGCAAATTAAGCACTAGCTCCTTAAAGCTCGTCGATGCATATAATTGGCGTATATAATGCACTTCGTAAAGCTAGCGGGAAAACATAAGGGCGCAAAAGCAACTCTCCTTATTGCTCACCACAACATTTTATACGGTGCATATATCTTCTCCAGAAATTGAGCCGAACTATTTACCACAAAAACCAATGGTGGAACGGTTCTAACATATTACCGACAGAACTCCAATTTAAATCGATTCACGATTCGACTTAAATACTAGTTTATCAAAGTTGAAATATGGACATGTTCTTTGTATCTTAAAAGAAATCGTCTCGATATCAATTGCAGCTCATTTCATGACCGCTGATAGAGACTGGCTATCCGTGTTAACCTGTTGTCCATTTTTCATTGCATTCCGACCTTAGGTGGAACGACTTTGAATTCCGGAGATTACTATAGCAAAGGAATATCAAAATTTTGCCATCCCTCAAGATGCAAAAAAATTCTCCGCTCTGTCGGTATTAAAACTGTTAACATCACCAAAATCATTGGTGTACCAACAACGATAATTTTATTCTCTACGCTATCCAAAAGGATGCGGAAAAACCTTCCGTTGGCCGGCTAAAGAGGAAAATAGTAAAACTCTACAAAACTCAAATATTTGGATAAATTCGGAAATCGAATAACATCACAAATATGAGTCGTTTGTAATACGTACCTATTTTGGATATCTCTTCGTATACCGTACAATTGTCTGTGCCCCAAATAGCACATACAAGGAACGACGAGATGCCTAACTTCCTTTTTAACAAGTCCTAATCAAAATAGGAAACAAAGTTAGATACTGCAAAAATTCATACATAAAGCTACTCAAAAATAGCTAGATAAAATATGCAAAGGTTGAAGAGAATTATCCATTTGGTATCGTCCGCCCCACGTCAGTTCCACGGAGCAATTCGTGCTGATAACGTTTTATAAAATGGTGTTACCAGTCATCTTTAAGGAACGACGTTTGCTCGTACTCAATAACTTTCAGATTAGTTCACGGCAATAGTATGCCTAGTGTAAGACATATCAAACTACTAATGCGAGACAGTAGTTGAGTACTACCTAGGGAATACGTGCACAAATAAACCGAAGGAAGATAGTTTTCTCTTTTCATTTCTCATCATCAAAACCGTACAAGGGAGTACCCCTTATGGGCTATTTATAGTAGTAACAGTGAGGGTATACATCATTTCTTTGAGATAACCATTCATGTATGAATGACACTTCATACACATGTGTCATTTGCACATAAATGTGGGCCCCACATGCTGGTGGTCATCCACAAATTAACAGCCTTATAACAATAACGATATATATCGTTTGTACTAATTCTATACCCTATGGCCTATGCATGACTGAATGATAGAAACATACTCCCTCCGTCCCACTATTAAGTGACCTAGTTTAAGTTTGCGAATTTTTAAGCGCAAGGAGAAAAGTATTTTTAAACACTTTTTACAATTATACCCTTAAGGATAATAAATAGTGAAATTTTGAAATGATTTATCTCTCAAACTACACTACGGATGTTCGCAAACTTTGTACCATTGAAAAGCATTTTAAAACACCTACGTAACGAATATAAACATGCCTATCAAATTATGCATATTTCTTATATTTTTTATAATTAACTAAAAGGATAATTTTAGGAATATCTCCTTGTTTAGTGATATAGGTCACTTAATAGTGGGACAAAATCTAAAAGTAACTAGGTCACTTATTAGTGGGACGGAGGGAGTATAACCTAAGTAGTTTCGCCTCAGCCGAATACTCCAACTCAAAGATTGCAATTAGCTTAATTTCGTTCACCCTAATTATGTTCACAGACATCATAATCAGGTAATGTTTCAGTACATATCAGAATCCATATGTCGTCACATTCAAAAATACAAGATACAAGTTAGGATGATCATGAAAATGTAACATTTTATAGTAGTCAAATTATCGAATCGGAAAATGGGTCATTTGTCCAAATATTTTTAAAACATGGTTCTAATGGACGAATAAAAATTAGTATGGGTGAAATGGACACTAAAAAAATAACAAGAATGAAACTGGATTCATCCTGGTTTAAACTTAAAAAATAGTGAGATGAAACTGGATGCGTCTTGATGTAAATTAAAAATAAGAAAAAGTATTTGAAAATGGATATGATGAAACTGTTTACATCCTGGCTATATTTACATTCTCGTCCATTTAAACAGTATCAAATTTTACATGTCTTTTTCACCCACAAATTATTAATTTTGATCTTTTTTACCAATTTTGTGTTATCCGATTCGTTGTCAAAAAAAAAAAATAGTTCGTGATATCCATATCATTTAGATTGTAGAAGATATGCTCTTGCATAAGCCCCATTAAAAAAACATTATAATTTAACCAAATTCCAAGAACGTGCAATTAAAAAATACTAATCAAAAGATTTTGAGAATTTTCTTGTTAGTATTTTAGTCTTATTTAATTTCGCCAAGAGTACGAGTAGGCATATATATGTTTGAACGTTAATTTGTTTATGAATTCTCAAATCAATGTCGGATGATATATGCTCATTTAGATAACTTGCCGCCATTGAATAATTCACACAGTATAATATATTATTCGTAATATGAAGAAAATGTTCCGGTGATTAAAATATAATTTTGTTACATTTCATTTGGATTATAAATACCGAACTAAGTTGTTGATATCTTGAACTATCAAAACTACTAACTAGATTTGAACTTAAAGCAGCATTTCAAAATGGGTTCAAACAATATAATCATAAGTTTTATTGGTTTGGTTCTATTAGCTTGTTGTCTAAGTAATGTAGAAGCTCAACTTCAAGTTGGGTTCTACCAAAGCACTTGTTTTCCAGCTGAGTTTATTATTAGGAATGCAGTCTTCAACGCAAATAGGGATATTGCTGCAGGTTTAGTGAGACTCCATTTTCACGATTGTTTTGTTAGGGTGAGTAGCTAGTATTCAATTTGATGGGGTTTTTATATTTTGATTAATTAGTCATCATTTAGTAATTAACGTTTAACTTTTGTTTTGATTATTTGTGATTATAGGGTTGTGATGGTTCGGTTCTCATTGACTCGACGCCAGGAAACACGGCCGAGAAAGATTCACCTGCAAATTTCCCTAGTCTACGAGGTTTTGAAGTCGTGGACACTATTAAAAATGCCCTCGAAACAGTTTGCCCTGGAGTGGTTTCTTGTGCTGATATACTTGCATATGCAGCAAGAGACAGTCTTTTAAGAGTAAGTATAGGAGAAGAAGGATTCATACTAAGATAGGATCATTCATACTTCTGTATCTGAAATAAAAAGATTTCTACAAGTCTCATGCAAGAGCTACGAGGGAGTATCCGAGGATATAGTTGGCCAACCCTTGTATGCATGGACATGGATAAAATATGAAAAGTACCATAAATATGTGCATTCCTTGAATCCTACGGGTTTATATTTACAATTCTAGGTTTGTTCTCATGTACAGACAGGAGGAATAGGGTACGATGTCCCAGCGGGGAGAAGAGATGGCACGATTTCGTTAGCCTCGGAAACAATAGATTTGCCCCGTCCGACATTTAATGTGACTGAACTCACTCAAAATTTCGCCAATAAAGGACTGACACAAGAAGAAATGGTGACACTATCAGGCACTCACACGATTGGTCGATCTCACTGTACTTCATTCCGTGACAGACTCTATAATTTCAACTCAAGTGTAAGCCAAGATCCAAGTTTAGACACAGCTTATGCAGCGCAACTTAAGCTAAGTTGTCCAGAAAGCAACAACGATCCTACCCTAGTCGTCCCGATGAATCCGGGAAGTCCAAACGTGGCCGATGTGGGATACTTCATTGATGTTTTAACCAACCGTGGGTTGTTTACGTCAGACCAGACGCTCTTGACTAACCAAGCTACAGCTGCTCAGTTGACTCAGAATCGGAACCCTTTTGTTTGGAATGACAAATTGAGAGCTGCAATGGTGAAGATGGGTAGAATTGATGTCTTGACTGGAAATGCCGGACAGATACGATTGAACTGTCGGGTTCCTAACTAAAAGGCCAAAGATGCGAAAGAAACACAAGACAACCAGCAATTATGCTTGACTTAGCTGGTAGTGTCGATTGTTGTTTGACTACTTGTTATTAGATTATGTTCCCATTGGCAATACCATGGAACTTATTAATCGCCTAAATAAATTGTCTCCCCTCATCTATAAATAAAAGTATTATTGTGATAAACAGATACTATCTTAATTGTGAGATATTTTCTATTGATTGTTTTGATTTTGTGGATAAGCCAGTGGAGGGATTCATTATTTTTCTTGTCTATCACTTCTTTCTTTTTCTTTTTGTTTTCCTGAAGCATGAAATTTATTAAACCAGTGAAAAGTTATTGTACCAGGTTGTGTGATTCCCAAAGATTTACCAATTAGTATATATGTATACATGTCATGTGCCCTAAGATGGGAAGGTAAGGAAGTCAATTTTTGTTCATTTGTATCATACACAAAGTAGACTTGTGAAAGACAGAAAACCTTCTCGCAATATGGTTTCCTCTAAGATCTTATTGTTTCTGAGTTTCTTCGTCATGTCGTCTTCAGCGTAATATCTTTCCAATGGTTTACTGAGAAATAAGTTGTAAAGGTCCTCGATTAATTATGAAACAAACTTGCAGTCAGTTGGTTTTCCCTACTTTTCATTATAAAGACAAAATCAATATAATGTAAAAAATAAAAGTAAAGCAAGACCTCAGAAATTTTGTTATTGAGGAAACCCGAAAGCTAGCCGTAAAACCATGGGACCTCGTCCAGTTTGAACATCCACTGTATTAAGCCGTTATATATAAAAGTTAGCCTAGTATGAGAAGTTGGTCTGAAATGTAGCTGAGACATAATAAACCTTCCAAGATACCATGTTGCAGTTGTGCCCCCACATCTCTTGACATAAAAGTTGTCATGTACTAGATAGTACGATGACAAGATTGGATCAAGAATGGGAAATAGTTACCTTTTGATCCTCACGAATCAAGCCCTCTGGATCAGATGAACACAACTTGAAGAACAAATTCTATCTGATTGATTATATTTCGGTAAGATTTCAATTACAAACTTTCTGCTTATATAGCTACCCATTTTTCTAACCTAGCATCAAACAACTGAAAACGCTTTAGGTATTTACGTAATAGTTAGCCATTACACTGCTAACTATATCCATTATTTTCTTAAATATTACTAAAAAGATAATAGGATATGGGCACCTTCTAGGTACATGACATTTCACTCTTGATGCGTGTCGTAGGTGCAATCAAATTAATATCTTATTTCCAATCAATTAAAAATAATATAATGGAAGTCAAGTTCGTTCCCACGAGGAGCAAGAGATTCTAGTTGTAAAAATTGTCACGAAAGGGGGGTGTAAAAAGCAAAAGAAAATAAACAAAGCAATTAAAAGATAAAGTTGAAAGCAATAAGAGAGACAAGACCAAGGAATCCTTCTTCGTTGCAAAACAATGAATCAAGTTATGTTCTTTTCTACTTGTTATTAGTCACAAATTATCACCAACCGTAGGTAAAGCATCTAGATCAGTGTTAAACCCCTAAATCCCTTGTATCACCGGATACGGAAGTTCTCGACTACCGGATTCTATTTACCAAACCACCTAGAAGTAGATCACTCAAGATGTAATTTAAATAAACGCATTAAGATTTATGAACTTATTAGGTTGATATTAGTAGTTAGACTCTTAGATCAAGGTCTACTTGCTAACGTTGTTTTCACACACAATTGCTCCACGGAATCCCTCCGCAAGGTCTCGTGTTTGCTACTTATGTAAAGAGTCAAGAAACGATTACTTATCTCCTAACTTTCACTAGCTTTAGATCAAATTAACAAATCAATTTAGTTGGCCACCTAAACAATCTATCAATCAACCATGAATGTGTAAACATTCCTAATAGTAAAAACAAACGATAATCATGCGAAAAACTTCAAGATAGAATTGAAAACAAAACTCAAATCATATTAAGAACTAGGAATTCATCCTCAATCAATAATAAAATTAGCTACTCATGCTAAAGAGTTCACACAAAGAATAAGAAAAGAAAAATGTTGTGTGTGTAGAGAGGTGTAAAAGATATAGAAAACTTCTCTATTTATAGGCTTCAATATTCTCCAAATCTTCTAAGGAATAGAATCCTTTTCCTTTTGCAATTCAATTTCTAAATTCTAGTCTTTCTCATCTTCCATCTTCTCTTTCCAAATTTGAGCCCAATTCTCCATCCAATTCCTAGTCCAAGTCTTCACCCATGAGAGAAGTCCATAGAAAATTCTGGAATTTTTGGTCACGGAAAAGCTGGTATTATGGCCTAATCCGTAGGGAAAACGTCACCGCCGGCCACCTGAAAATTTCACCGTCACTGGTATATTTGACGGAATATTCCGTCAGTCCACCGTTAGGACTAACGGTCAAACTGGTCAACTGTTAGTCAACGGTCAAGAGAAGGATGAGTCAGTCACTAAGTCAGCTTCTAACTCGTTGGCTTACTCGGCTGAATTAAGATGGATCGGTCATCGCCGAGTTAACTCGCTGGTGCAGAAATCCGGCCGAGTCTCGTTTGTTTCAGGGCTTTCTCAGGCCAATTTCAGGCCATTTTTAGCTCCAATCCCTGTAACAATCCTAACATACATCTAACACATTCAATTTCATACATTCATTCTTCTTCTGCTTCACTCATACTTCCCATGTGCACAGCATTACAGACCCATTCATTCCCTGAATCAATTGCAACATCAGTTTACTTCTCTGGATCTCAATCACCACCATTCTTGACACAGCAGCACTTCAGATCGAAACCCATCCTGCCATTTGCTTCCTTTTCGATTTCCAGTAAACCCATCACCTGTTGCATCTTGAACTGCCCTGAAATCAGCTAACCACCATACTTGAATCGATTACAGTCGATCAACACATCAATCCCATGAGAGTCTTCTCCGATTACCCATTCTTTATCCACATCTTCTCAACACTACTGCCAATTTCTCTGTGTCTTCAAATCGCCACCATATCCATCTCACAGCACCACCAGAACCTTTTGTTCTTCAGTTTCATGACCTAACTCGCCCGATTCGACTACGGTACAAGCATCATCATATTCTCCATTGAATCTCTCAGGAACACCAACACAAACCCTTACTGCCATCTTCAACAGTACCACCAACCACAACCACCAACAGATAATCTGCTCATTGCATACTCGAACCCATAACGGACCCATCAATTTCTTCTCAACAAATGACCATTAGTTCATTCGATTTAATCTCGACCTTTGTACTTCAATTCCAGACAAACCCTAAACCTAAATCGAATCCCACTTCTACTATCCACTGAGTTCACTTCTAACATCATAACAGCAACCAATCTCAAACTCTCATCTCGTTCTTGATTCGATTCAAATTTCCAAACCATCATCGATCTTCTCTCGGTTTTAGCAATCATGGTCGCTTTTAGTTTCAGTGAAAATGAGAAGAAGAGAAATATCTTCTCGATCGAACCTGGGTTGGGTTAAAAGTAGGGGATGGATAAGGATATCCCACTACACAGGCTAGGGGACACCCCAAATTGAGTGCCCTATAACACATGTGGTCGCCCCTTAGTACTTCTCCAAAAGTTGGCCCTTAACCTTGACCGGGCTCCATATATCAATTGCCTGTAAAATGACCTTTTTGCCCTTTTGGCTCAAATTGGGTGATTTCTTCTTCTTTTCCTCCGTGCGACTCCAAAGTAGCTATAAAACTCAAAAACAAGCGTAAAATACATAATTTACAAGAAAAATAGCAAAGAAAGCATAAACAATAGATATTAAATATGATGTATTCTACACCCTATCAACTCTCTACGAAAATATCCTTGCACGAGTGATATTGATTATCCTGAAAGTAATCATTATGACAGCTTGTGTTGCTTTATGATGATTTCCTTGAATTTATGCTAGGTTACAACTCTGAAATGGTATAGAAGATGCGAGACAGTTAAGGGTGTGCTTGAGCACCAATAGATTACCAGCAACCTCCACTCTAAGAGATATAATATGTTTCTCAATCAGGTTCACTTCCCTTCCAAGGAACTCTGTCCGGCTCAAATTTCTCGTTGGTGAGTATCATAAATCCCATTAAGGTCGTAAAATAATTTCATCACCAGAAACTCCATCTCTGGTGCCAACAAAGTTACTCACACTGCCCATACTCCAGAAACATGTCGAGAACAAGTTCTGACTCGGTAAGACCACCATCATCAACCCATAAGGAGTGTAAAGTACATTGAACACCACCTGAATTTCCACCAATCTTTCATAGGACGGTTATCGGATATAGTCTCTCATTTTTGGAAAACCAAATACCTGCCTCTCGAACAATAAGGCTTACTATTGATGGTGGATTTTCGACAAAGGATAAAATCGTAAAATCATGATACTACATGTTTCTGACCCGGCTTCATAAATGTATGTGAAACTCATATTTTATGATCTGTGAATCATTTCAGGATCTCTGACTGAGTGAGCATCCTCTCAGAGCTATGATGAATATTTTCCTCGAAAAGCCTCTCAGCTGATCTTTCGACACTTCGCACATTTCATCATCACTTCTACGTAAAATCAAAATGATTGGACGTCTCCTAGACATATTGCATGCTAGTATAGAGCGTTAACGTCTTCAGGACGTCATACTGTTTGTTGTTCCCTGACTATGTAGAGAGAATGTGTATAGAATCTCTTAATGATTGGATGGATCCTAGACATATTGCATGTTAGTATAGAGCGCTAACGTCTTCAGGACGTCACACTGTTTGTTGTTCCGTGACTATACGCCCCCAATATTCAGAACGAGTATGATGCTTCCATTATCTCATACCTCGATTCTCGAATAAACCCGCTCATAGACATATCGCATGCTAGTATAGAGAAATTCATAGATTAATTCTAGCGTATCATTCATCCACTGAATTCCTAGAAAACAATCTATTTATCTCATTACTTCGTTCCATAACTGATCCTCAGCTGGATTCCATGAATTAGTAATAGATAATCATTTTATCTCATTACTACATTTCATGGTTGATTCTCAGCTGAATTCCATGGATTAGTAATAGATACTCAATTTATTTTATTACTCCATTTCATGACTGATTCTCAGCTGTATTCCATGAATTGGTAATAAATAATCACTGATCGGGCATCTAGGCCACCACCGAGTAAGCCCCGAGAAAATGGTGTGAGTCTACTTAGAAATAATGCACGAACGAGCACCCGAGTGCATGAACGAGCACTCAAAAAAATGGACAAACGAGGAAACCTATGCAAAATAGGGAAGAAAATAATATTAATATAATATAATAAAGAGGCGCCCAAGGGGACCAGGCCCACCAGCCGAACGTGATTCCACCGTGGTCGTTCCCATGTCTCTTCCTTTTATTTACCTTATTTTATTATTTTTCCAAATCTCATGAAAACTCCTTCATTTGAGCAAACTCCCTCGTTTGAGCAAAACTCTCAGTTTTTCCATATTTCCTTCACACGATGTAAAATAATTAAAAATAGGGAAAGGTGTCACGCGACCGGGCCTACAAGCAGGCCGACCATTCCCTAGACATGGCTGGTCCCACACCTTAGATCCGTTATTTTATTATTATTATTATTTCCTTCATCTCATGAAACTCCTCTTTTTGAGCAAAAACCCTGGTTTTTCCTATTTTCTCAAATATTGCTCAAATTGTCAAAAGCCAAAAATTCAAATTCACATGACCGACTAGGCTTCTCACGATAAATATTAAAATATTATTTTAATATTGCTAAAATGTTGGTCGCTCGAGCAAAATCGAGAGTTTCAGTCAAGATCAAACTCTTCTGAAAATCCAAAATATTGCTCAAACGTGCACCAGAAAATACCAAAATTCTCAGGAGTGAGACACGGTGTTGATGGTGGTTTTTAGTTTAGGGCCAAAATTGTAAAACCTTGCATCTAATATGATGTCATTCTGCAAAGAGACAGAGCCATGTAAAAGTGATGAGTACACAATCTCTTCATTGGCGCATTAATTGAGCAATTCAATATGTTTACATGAAATTTATTCAGAATGGTGCATGAAGCAACAATCCCAGATATTCTGTAAATTCCGACACTCTGCCTGTGTTATTCATTAATATAGGACTCACTTAATACTTTATGTGATGCGCTCCACGGTTGAACCCTTAATGTTGATATGACATGACAATTAGTGTTCACTCGCAGCAGAGTAACATGAATTTCCCGAAGTATCAAGGTTAAGGTCTTTCCATAAAAGTACTCAATCAGAAAGCATACTGCTCTCTGGCAATAAATCCGAACAAATCTCTGTCAACATACAGAGTACAATCAATTTTGTGATAACTCACGAAAATCAAATCTCAACCTAATTAATTTTAGGCTTTTGCGCCCAAGCGATATATCGAACCATGTTGGTGAAACTAAACCTAAGAAAACTAGGCAATTGATCCGCCATGGATTAGTAGGTGCAAAGTCCTACCCAAAATCAGAAAACAAGGAACAAAAGAGGAGCCATGGGAAATAGAAGCAGCATCAAGGGAGGTGTGGTCGTGCCATAGGCCAGCCGGCGCCACTTGCAGATGGCCACGCAACCATGCTGCTTGACCGGCCCTATCTTTCCTGTCGACCAATCATGTCACTTTAAATGCGCTACGAGCACTAGAGATGTGGCCGCGCCCTATGTTTGGCCAGCCCCCTCTTTTGACCAATCAGGTCGCTTTAAACCCGCATCATGTGTTGAAAGGCCAAACGAGCCCTGCCACGCCACCATGTTAATTGGCATGCCAAACGCGCCCTGCCACGCCACCATTCTAACTGGCATGCCAAACGCGTCATGCCGCACCACCATGTTAATCGGCATGCCAACATGCCACTCCGCCGCAGTAATATGCCAATGTGCCACAAATGGCACAACTACGTGCTAACCCATTTCTGTTCGTGGCCAACGCCATAACGGACTCTAATTAGGGATTTATGATCGAAACACGACTTTTGCTTCAATAGCATTAGCCGAAACCCTAATTTTGGTGATAACCCAGAACTACACCACTTTGGCCCCACAACATGCCACGACGCCAAATCCTAGCCGTGGCCATGCTGTCAAGCCCTAACTTTGGCCACGGCGCCAAATCCTAGCCTTGGCCATGCCGTCAAGCCCTATCTTTGGCCACAACGCCAAATCCTAGCCTTGGCCATGCCGCCAAGCTCTAACTTTGGCCATGACGCCAAATCCTAGCCTTGGCCATGCCGCCAAGCCCTAACTTTGGCCACGGCGCCAAATCCTAGCCTTGGCGGTGGCCACGGCGCCAAATCCTAGCCTTGGCCATGCCTCCAAGCCCTAACTTTGGCCATGGCGCCACATCCTAGCCTTGGACATGCCACCAAGCCCTAACTTTGGCCACGGCGCCAAATCCTAGCCTTGGCCATGCCGCCAAGCACTAACTTTGGCCACGGCGCCAAATCCTAGCCTTGGCCATGCCGCCAAGCTATAACTTTGGCCACGACGCCAAGCTCTAACTTTGGCCACGACGCCAAATCCTAGCCTTGTCATGCCGCCAAGAGGAGAACGTGTGGGAAACTCACCGACTCATCTGTGGGCCCACTGGGACTAGAATAAGACTCGCTGCTACACTCTGAAGTACTTTTCCTGTCATCATCGGATCCTGAGCTTTCTTTTTCTTCGCTTTCCTTTTCACTATCAAGAGGCTCAGTATCGCCAGATTTTTCTTCAGAAGGCGCCATTTTCTGGCCACGTGAAAGTCTGGCGAAGGCATTTATCTTGTTAAGATCCTAAATTAAAAGGGGAAGAGATGTTCAGTGACGACAATTCAGAATATTTATGCAATTCGGCCAAATCAGGATGAAAATCATACATACTTGCATGTTGGACGAACTGAAGGTCACAAGGGCCGTCGAAGCCGATCGGATGTCGCCCGCGCTACTTTTCGACCTTCGCTCCTTTTCCTGGGGACTATCTTCATTTGAGCTAGAATATTTTCTTTTACCCGAAGAAGGCAGCCTAAACAATACGTGTTTTTCCAGAACTTTGGAAGATGGCTTGCCGCGTGGAACTGTCACAACATCCTGCACGAATTGATGAATAGCAAGGAACTCTTCCTGCCATAAAACATTATATTTAGAGGTTATCACTGGTTTTCGTTCTGGGAGCAGAAAGGGGAGGCTTTTACGAGATGCAAAGACACGGCTATTGAAAACGGCTGGCAACAGTTCTTTTGGAGCCGTGAATGGACGGCGAAACGGAATCCCCTGATCAAAACCCATATGACGAGCGGCCCTGTCAATGTTGTAAGGAACCACTTCAAAAGATCCCTTAAAAAAGGACGATACATATCCAGGTATGCAGCTTCGCATGAACACAATTTCTCCAATGCTCATGTTTTCTCCATCAGAATGCAATGTCATGTCCGGGGCGGAAGCAAAAACGTCTAGCTGAACTATAGACGTGTGGATCGGAGCCAAGGACGGAAGTTGATTGCATACATGTTGTCAAGGAAATCGATGAGCTTTGAGCCAGGTTTCGTACTCCTCTTCAACCAACGAAGTATCCTAGAGCCGCCATGTGCACCAGAAAGTGAAGTTATCGGATTGGGAGCATAATCTTTGAAATGCTCCCACAACCATGCTTGGAGGAAGGCGACATGGACATACGAGTCTACCTTCATATACCCATTAGAAACATACATATCCGCTGCTAAGCAATCCAGATGAGTATACAAGGAGCCATGGAACAAACTCCCTATGGGAAGAGCAACCCCTTTCGCCAATTTAATAGCAAATTTGATGAGCTTCTGTCTTATTCCTTTCTTGCCAGAGCCATCATCAAAAATATCTCTAGATAACCACGAGGATAAAAAAGGCACCAACACTGAGTGTATTATCCAACACCTGATTCGGCTCTGGCTCCTCATGGAACCATTCAGACACCCACCAAGCATAAAAGCACTTTTCCTCATAGTTCTTCCTAACATATCCTGTCGACTTCGTGACTAGAGCGGCGTGCGTTTCTTCTTCTTCCTCGAACAAGACAACGTCAAGGTTCCCTATTACTGGAAGATTCAACAAAATGGCTACGCTTTCCAAAGAAATAGCCATTTCGCACCATCTGCATATGGCCGTATGAGTCTTTGCGCACCATATGGAGATAAAATTGATCAAACCTGCATTATCTTTCCTAATCTGAAGTGTCGCCAACGCCATGACATCATTCATGATTTGCGCCTCAATCAGATTGGCCCTCACGTGGTCACGGCTTACCATGAATTTCATCCATCTATCATAAGAGCGCAATGGGCTATGACAGATTTTGAAGTCAATGGGAGAAGCTGGGTACTCTTTTTTCTGGAGACAAAACCTCATTACACGCCCTGGGTAGACTGATTGGACCTCTCCTTCGTTCTCTGAACCAGTCAGAAGGGCTGTCACATGTTTGGGATGGGTCCTCATGGACGTATGAGACCTTGTGAAGAATTCATCGTCCATGTTTGGCTTATCTTTGGAGTTGTTAGCATTTTTTGACACGGCGGTAGAATCATCTCCAGGTGATATCCTAACAGGAATTCCTTATATTACCTTTCACTTTTGGAATAACTACAACAGAGCAAAACAGAAGAAGATTTACTACTTTGAAGAAAACTATGCATGGGGACTTTGCCAAAATTGAGTTCAACCGCTAATGATCTAGAACCAACAACAAATTCTCTGCGAGAAAATTTTCTTTGGCCACAGGTCATGACACTCACGGCCAGGAAGAATGGGGATTGATGCTCGATTAAACCAATACATATCTTGCCACAGAAATATGCTCTCGGCCACAACCATGTCTTGCCGCAGGAAATATGTTCCAGGACTGTGTCTTGCTGCGGAAATTGTGTTCACGGCTAAAGAAACAAAAAAAAAAAACCTAAGACTAGGTTTTATGAAGAAAGGAGCTGATGGCGGCCACCCGCCCATACATGGTTAATTTGCATAATAATTGGCTTCGTTGCTATAATGTTGTGGCTAGCGCTACAACAATACTACTGGCAAAGAGGAATCATTCATGTTGAAGTATTTTTGCAATTTCATGAAAGCCACGCATACGGCTAGGGTTCACACCGGCAGAAGAGCAAACAAAAGGGAAGAAACGTTGGAGTACATACCTGAAATGTGCTCGCCTCCTTTACTGCCGTTGTTCCTTCCACTCATCCGCCCACGATCGATGCACCTTTGCTGCTAATGTGAAGACTCAGAAGCAAAACCAACAAAAAAAAGAGAGAGGATGGACAGCGCCTTTTATAGGCGCGGCGTCTTGAGAGTTCGAACGGGAAAAGGAATCCGTATTGGATTCGAGCACAGACAAGGGCAGTTGGATCGCCGAGCCAAACCCTGGGCCCAAAGTTGCAGCGTCAGCATGGAGGCCATCGGTCAGAGAAAGATGATTAGCCCGCGGAGCCAACACTTCATAGCACCAGTAACCCGTGGCCAAGCCAAGAAGCGCACTGGCACAAGGATAACAGACTGCTCATGCCTCTTGCCAAAGGTCGGTCGAATTCTTCCTGATAGCCTCTTCATGTCTTGCCCTTTCGATTTGCATCCCTGTCTGTCACCATCTCATGCTTACCCCGCAACAATGCCACTGTTATGTGCTAAGCAGGGGACTTAATGTTGATGGTGGTTTTTAGTTCAGGGCCAAAATTGTAAAACCTTGCATCTAATATGTTGTCATTATGCAAAGAGACAGAGCCATGTAAAAGTGATGAGTACACAATCTCTTCATTGGCGTATTAATTGAGCAATTCAATATGTTTACATGAAATTTATCCAGAATGGTGCATGAAGCAACAATCCCGGATATTCTGTAAATTCCGAAACTCTGCATGTATTATTCATTAATATAGGACTCAATGAATACTTTCTGTGCTGCGTTCCACGGCTGAACCCTTAATGTTGATATGACATGACAATTAGTGTTCACTCGCAGCAGAGTAACATGAATTTCCCGAAGTATCAAGGTTAAGGTCTTTGCATAAAAGTACTCAATCAGAAAACATACTGCTCTCTGGCAATAAATCCGAAGAACTCCGTGTCAACATACAGAGTTCAATCAATTTTGTGATAACTCACGAAAATCAAATCTCAATCTAATTAATTTTAGGGTTTTGCGCCCCACGAATTATATCAGACCCTGTTGGTCGAAACTAAACCTAAGCAAACTAGGCAATTGATCCGTCATGGATTAGTAGGTGCAAAGTCCTATCCAAAATCAGAAAACAAGAAACAAAATAGGAGCCATGGGAAATAGAAGCAGCAGCAAGGGAGGTGTGGCCGTGCCATAGGCCAGCCGGCGCCACTTGCGGATGGCCACGCCACCATGCTTCTTGATCGACCCTCTCTTTCCTTTCGACCAATCAGGTCACTTTAAATGCGCCACGAGCACTAGAGATGTGGCCGCGCCCTATGTTTGGCCGGCCCCCTCTTTTGACCAATCAGGTCGCTTTAAACCCGCCTCATGTGTTGAAAGGCCAAACGAGCCCTGCCACGCCACCATGTTAATCTGCATGTCAAACGCGCCCTGCCACGCCACCATTCTAACTGGCATGCCAAACGCGCCATGCCGCACCACCATGTTAATCGGCATGCCAACATGCCACTTCGCCGCAGTAATATGCCAATGTGCCACAAATGGCACAACTACGTGCTAACCCATTTTCTGTTCGTGGCCAACGCCATAACGGACTCCAATTAGGGTTTTACGATCGAAACACGACTATTGCTTCAGTAGCAATAGCCGAAACCCTAATTTTGGTCATAGCCCAGAACTACACCACTGTAGTTGCAGGAAATCCCACAATACACCCCTCACTAGAATTTACTTAACTAATCCATTTGAAGATGAATGACTACAAATTTTATTGATTATTTTCTTGAAATGTTTACAAAGATAGATAGAACAGAGTTAAAGAAATTACAATAACTCTAGATTTTCTCTCTCCTAATGACTTGCCTAACAATTCAAAAAGAACTCTCCTCACAACAGACTGACTCAACCCTTTATATAGGGTAGTACACAGTGGATGACAGCTAAGCTGTCCTTTATTTTCGGGAATAACTCGCGAAGTGTCGCAAGTGTATAAGTGTTCGTCCTCGCGACACTCTTAACCTTCGTCAGATTTTCACATCTTCCTCATGTTCTGGCTGTCGTCATCCATTGCGTCATTTATTTTACTTCCCCGTGACTCCTTCGTGATGCTGTCGTTTATTACTCTCGCGAAGTATTGAGGTTCCGATATTCTGATCCTACATCTTGCCTCTTCTCATGTCTTCTCTGCGAAGAAGAGAATGTCATGAGAACTAACATTTTGAAATGTCGCAACCATTTGTTTTCTATCTATTCTTTTACCGACAAGATTCCATGAATTTAGGAATGATTGTTTACACGTATCTAAAATTTTACTTTTTACCGGCACATTTAATGTTATCCGGTTACTCTTTTCCCATCTATTTAAAGGAGAATTCCCTATGAAAATTTTTCTTTTCTTTTACTTCATCTTCTTTATTGTCGGCAACTTTTCTCTGCCGTTTTCCTTCATCATCTTCTTCATCGTCTTTCTGCTACAACTCTTCTGCTACTGTTTCTATGGCATCAAAGTCTGTTGATTTTGCTAATTTTGATTATTTCATGATTGATCTCTCTTATTGAAGTCTTTTATTTGGATACTATTCTTCTTTTAATGTTTCTCTTGCCATTTTTGTTTCAGAAAGGATAAATCTAGCACCAAATTCACTGTTACAAATCCTAGTGCTTCCATGGGTTCGCAACCGAAACAACCGAAATCATTTGCCTCTAAAAGAAAGCCTACGAATAATAAGGTATTTAAGAAACATTTACTCTTTTAATAACAATATTGTTGCCTCTGTTTCTTATTTAGCTTGTAATTCGCAGGATGCTGATAAATCCCCCAACAAGCCTCGCCCTTCTAAACCTGTTGCGCCTTCGATTTCTTTTCCTGGGTTTAAGCTTGCTGCTTCTCCTACAATACCTTCGCAGGATAACTCATCTTCTCTAGCGATTTCTTCGCAAGATAAACCAACTCTTTCCTCTCATGATGACTCACCTTCTCAGGCGAGAATCTCGCATGACGAATCAATCCCTGAATTTTCCGTTAATGAAATTCTTCAAAATGAACCTCTCTCCACTTTCACCCTTAATACCTCTACTTCGCCCCTGCTTGTTAATCAGGTTCCTTTAACTGACATTCTTATTTCTAAAGATGATTCAACCTTTCCCTCTTCCTCCATCATTTTCTCTTCCTCTGGATCTATCTCTCTTACTAAAGAAAACTTGGAAGGGATAGATGTAGCTTTTAAAGTTTTATCAGATACCATGAATGATGTTAAGAAAATTTCCACTGATCCTATCAGATCTAGTGTTTATGAATCCTTGAGCAAGTATTTTGGTTCCGATACCATGTCGCGAGCATCCTTGGAACAAGAAATTAAGACCTTGAAGAATAGCCTTCATAATACTTCGCTGGATCGCGATAATCTTCGCAGGAAAAATGAAGAACTAAAAGGTATCAATTCTTCCCCATTTTTTTTTTTTTTTTTGAAGACTTTGTTCGCCTTTCAAGCTTTGAATCAGAAACGTAAAATGGAAATATATCAAGTGGAATCTATCGTGGAAGAAACTCGAACGGAAAGAGATGCTTGGATGGAGCAATATAATCGATTAGATAACCTCCATACATATTTTGTTGACCAGATAAATAATCTAACCCAAGAAAACGCCTACTTAGTCCAGAAGCAAGAATTATTAAGTAACGAATTGTCGCATCTCTCATATTCTTTGACTAAATCTAATTTGGAGTTGGAAACCTTATCAGATGAAAATGGAACTTTATCTCAAGAGAAGCGAGTTTTGTTGGACAAGGTGGCGATATCCTCGCAACAACTTGATGTTTGTCGAAAAGCACTGAATGAGCAAGAACAATCTATCTGCTTATTGAAAAATAAACTCAAAGAAACCACTACCGAAAGAGATAAGCTTATTCAGGGTAGAATAACTCTAAGTGTGAAAACAAACCAGCTCAAGGATGAATATACCAAGTTAAAAAGTTAAAAGATTCTCATTCCTCCCTTGCGAAGGAAAATAATTTACTGATTTCTAATGAAAAAGCTTGCGTTCTCGGTTAAAAGGTCTTGTCGGCGATGGTTTTGATAATGCCATGGATCATTTGGAGAATAGTTGCTTGGCCATGACCCAATATCTTATCTCACAAAAGGAAGGTAGTCATAAAATTTGACTGCCTCATCCACCGTTTTCTTTTTCTAATTTCTTACATTACTTTTTATTTTTAACTCTGCTGTTCTTCTATATTTTTGCAGAATCTGAGAAAGATCTTCGCACTTCGTTGTCTACTTTGGAATCCTCCCATGCCAAGATTCGCAAGGAAAATACAACACTTGTCGCTACTCTTTCCCATTCTCGTGATCGTGCCGCAAGAAGACTTAATTATCTTAGTCATCTTAAAGACATCCAAAGTAGGAATCAACAGAAGGCACTTCTTCGTCAATTTCATCCCAAAGCTGAAGTTTTTGTGAATGAGATATTACTCTCTAAATCCCTTGAACCTGTCTCTATTGAACCTTTGGAAGTTGGAGATGATGAAGTTCCTAATTCTCCTGATAGTGATTACGATTATGAAAGCTGCGAAGACATCGCGAACAATGAAATTGTCGATAAGAATCTTCATGAAAAATCTCTTATTGGCGAAGATGAAGCTGAGAATCCAAATGAAAAAACTGCTGATGGAAATCCTCCACCTAGCGGAGGTGAAGCTGATAAAATTATTGAAGAACATTTATTATCTCCTACTGCGAGAATGCCAATGTAGATGTAGAAAATTAAGCTACTCCTGTAATTTTATATCTTCTAGTCTCTTTTTCTGTATGACTTTTTGCATGGGATGTTTTTCAATTTCTGTTGAAGTACTCTTTTTGATTGGAAAGACCAAGTCCCTTGATGAATAAACCCGTATCTTCTCTTTCTATCTCATTTTAGATTTGCAATTTTAATCTCGCAAGCGTGTTTGCTTACCTTTATTTATGTTGAAATTTATCATTGCGACAAGACCGCGGGATATCTTCACAAATGAAGAAATCTATTGATCTTGTCTTATCATTAATTGTGTGGTCTTATTTTGCCTTCCTAATTAAAGGTCTTATTTCGCCACCCCTCGTTGCGACAAAATCGCGGGGACGTCTTTACATTTTCATGTAATGACCCATTGACCTTGTCTTATCATTTCTTAAGTATTTTTGCCTCGCGGGATATTTTATTCGCGACAATATGACAGTTTAAATATTCTTGCGAATGTAAAATCCTATGACATTGCCGTCTTGGCGACGAAATCGCAGGACGTCTTTACATTTTCACGCAAAAACCCATTGATCTCGCATTATCCTTGCGTTAGTATTATTGCCTCTACAGGATCATTGCACAAATATGATAAGCCTGAATTTCCTTGCGAAAATAAAGCCTCATGACATTTGCGTCTTTTGACACTTATCGGCTCCCTAATGGAGGGTGCCGCCTTATCTTCTCCCTGGTTGCCCCTTCAAGGAGGCGTACATCGGCCATACAAGACTAGCTCCTCCCATCCGGTCTTAACAACAACCGGTTGTTTTCGTAGCCTCTTATCCCTTATACCTATATGGTTTATGGTTACGAGACGCACCCTAAGTGGTTTTCTTGGTAGAGTGCGGATATACCAAGACTTGCCAAGAATGGCCGAGACACTTCAAATGCCCTGGGCACTCTTGGCTCAACCGTGTACCCGGCGCCTTGAGCATACATCGACTCCTTGGAAGATACCCTCGGGCGTCCAACCAGGGTATAACCTTATATATATAGTTGGAAATCCAAGGTATCTCTCCCGGATAGGCTTTCATGGGCCCCAAATCTCCATGACTCAGGGTTCCAAGAGCGGTGTAACCTTTCCCCCGCCATGTCAAGAGATACCCCCTTATATGACGCACTTTAGGTCTTACATTTGCCTCTTGCGAAATATCATTCGCGAACTAGGGTGTACGCCATAAAGGTTCGTCCCATTCACTCACTCATTCATTTTTGTTAATTCATTCAATCATTCATTTTCTGTAATGTATTGCTTGCGAGACATTCGCACAATCTTTCTTTGTTTTATTCAACCTCGCAATCATTTTGTCGCAAAAACATTTCATCCAAATTCTTTTCATTTCATCCATCTTTTATGGATAATACTTCTTAAGATACAACCTATTCCATGGTCTATCCAATCTTTATCCTACATCTCTCCCTTCGGGATCCATTAATCTATATGCCCCCGTGCCAATCTGTTTCCTTAATGATATAAGGTCCATCCCATTTTCTTGCCAATTTGCCACCACTTTCACGCTGATATATGGGTGTCTCTCGCAGCACCGCATCTCCCCGTTGAAATTCACGTATCTTGACACGTTTGTTATATTCTCTCGGCCAATCTTCGCTGATAATTCTCCATATGTTGTAGTGCTCTCTCTCTTTTTCTTCTAATTCATCTAATTTGATTAAAATGTTACCCGCACCGAGATTTTTCTCCCAAGCTTCTTTCTTTGTTGTTGGAATCATAACTTCTGTCGGGAGTACAACTTCAACCCCATATGTTAAACAAAAAGGTGACATGCTTGTAGCTTCTCTTCTAGTTGTATTATAAGCCCATACTGCATTGGGCACTTGTTCGCACCATCCTTTATTGTATCCTTCTAACTTCTTCTTCAATATGTCTGCAATTGTTTTATTTGTCGCTTCTGCCTGGCCATTAGCCTGGGGGTATAGAGGAGTTGATTTTCCACATCGTATCTGAAATGCATTAAGCATCAATTCTATATTTTGTCCTTCAAACTGTTTCCCATTGTCAGATACCATTTTGTGAAATAATCAGTAGCGACAATTAGATATCTTCTCTGTCCTGTTCCTGGTAGGAATGGTCCCATAATATCTAAGCCCCATTTTCCAAAAGGCCACACACTTGTTGAAGAATTTAATGGCGCTCCCGGTGCATGTATCTTCTTCCCTTGTCTTTGGCAATCTTCGCAACGCCTTGATATTTGTTTCGCGTCCTCATGCATATACGGCCAGTAATAACCCTGCATTTTTGCTTTATGTGCTAAAGATCTTCCACCACTATGATTTCCAGCATCCCCGCTATGCAACATCTTCAATATAGTTTCTCCTCCCTTCCTTGTTATACATCTGAATGAAGGTCCATTAAAAGATCGTCGGTATAGTACTCCATCTCTTAATTCATAATTTGTTGCACGGCTTTTTAATTTGTGTGCCTCTAATCTGTTCCTTGGTATTTCCCCTTTCATTAGGTATGCATGAAGTTCTGCTCTCCAATCTTCTTCGCAAAGTGTTTGTGTTCCATCTTCTATTAGCATTACATCTGTTTCCTGTTCTTCTTCTTTATTAATTGACGGTGTTAAAAGTGTTTGTATTTTTATATTTCTCGCAGTCGGATCTGTCATCATACTTGATATAAAGGCAAAAGCATCTGCGAGTCTATTGTTTCTTCTTGATATATGTATCCATTTTATTCTTGGTATCTGCATCGACAGCTCATCAACAAGTTTCTTGTACTTTTGCAAAGATGGTTCATTTATAGTATATTCCTCTTTTATTTGGCGAATAGCCAATTGCGAATCACTGGTAATCCTCACACTTTCCAATTTCATTTTTATTGCGAATCGCAAAGCATGTATTATAGCTTCATATTCTGTTTCATTATTGGTTGACGCAAACTCTAATCTGAAAGAAAAAGCTATTTTATTGCCTTCTGGCGATATCACAACAATTCCAACCCCATTACCTTCTTCGTTAGATGACCCATCTACTAATATTTCCCATCTATTTGGCTCAGTTAACAAGTCCTTTGGATCTCCATGTTCTTCTTCTATGTCCATCATTTCTTCCACTGGTTCATCCTCTTCCAAAGGGAATTTTGCTAAAAAATCTGCGACAACTTGTGATTTTGGTGAAGATAATATTTCGTATTTGAGTTTGCAATGACTTATCCGAGCATTCCATCTTTCTACTCTTCCCGATCTTTTGAATTTTTCATTACCGATTCGATTGGTATTTTTGTCACTACCTTAACAATGTGCGCTTGAAAGTATATGCGAAGTTTAAATGTTGCGTAAACTAATGCCAAGATTAGTTTTTCAATTTTTGAGTAATTCCTTTCTGCGGCATTGAAAGTTTTGCTGATGTAATAGATTGGTTTCTCTACCCATGCGTCCACTCGCAGCAATACTGCACTTGATGCATGTGAGGTCGTCGCAAGATAGATCAATAATTCTTCTCCTGGTTCTGCTTTTTGTAAAATTGATATATCCATTAAATGTTCCTTTATTCCTTGTAAGGCTTTCTCACACTCGTCTGTCCATCTAAATTTTGATCCCTTTTTGAGAATGTTGAAAAAGTGCTTGCATTTATCAGATGATCGCAAGATAAACCTTCCTAGCGAAGCTAGTAACCCATTTAACTTCGAACATCTTTTACTATCGCAGTGTTGGCATATCGCGAATGGCGCTTGTACTTTCTCTGGGTCGACTTGGATTCCTCTTTTGATACGATGTAACCTAAAAATTTCCGATGCAACTCCAAAGGTGCATTTTTCTCGATTTACTTTGATGTTGAAATGTCTCATTTGTTCAAAAATTTCTTTCGATCTTGTATGTGATCTTTTGCTTTCTTACTTTTTATTAACATATCATCTACATACACCTCTAATGTTTTGTGTATCCATCTCGCGAACACCTTTTCCACCATTCTTTGGTATGTTGCTCCTCGTATTTCGCAAACCAAACGGCATTTTTGTATAACAAAGATAATCCTCTTGGAGCAAAGAAAGCGGTATGTTCTTGATCTTCCTCGACGAGAGGAATTTGATTGTAACCTTTATATCCATCAAGAGATGATATCCTTTCGTTTCTCCGCCGACTTCAACCAATTGCGGAATATCTCGGTAACGGAAACTATCTTTAGGACAAGCTTTGTTTAGATCGGTAAAATCTATACAAATTCTTATCCCTTTTTTCTTCTTTGGGACTATAACCATATTTGCTATCCATTCGGGATATTTTGCTTGTCTAATGATTCCTGCATCTAGCATTTTCTGCAATTATTCTTCTATTTGAGGATGATATGTTGTTGCGATCTTTCTAATTCTTTGTTTGAATGGTCTTATATTTCTGTCGATTTCCAATTTATGACAGGCCACAGATGGATCTATACCAGGCATTTCATCCATATCCCACGCGAAAATATCTTTATAATCTCGCAACAAATCAATAGTTCTTCTTTCTTCATCTACTTCCATTTTAGTCCCAATTTTTAACATCTTGGGTTCTTCTTAAGTTCCAACATTCACTTCTTTTGTTTGTTCTGCTGCGATATAGCTAGCTTTCGGTTCTCCCATAGGGGTTGGTCCTTTCATTTCCTTATCCTGCGAAATTGCGCTAGGTATTCCTTTTCCTTCTTTTGCTCTTACCATGTAAATTTTAAATTCTTCTTCTTTTTTAGCTGCTTTTTCCATCTTCTTGCGATCTTTTCGCTTCTTCACTTGTTCTTCATAATGCTTTACTTCGTCTTGATGATATATTCTCCCTTTATCAATATCTCCTCTGATTTCACCAATTCCAGTTGGCATAGGAAACTTGATACGCTGATGAAATGTTGACGCTACATCCTTAATTGCATGTACCCATGGCCTCCCTAGCAATACGTTGTATGGAGATTCCATATCCACTACACTCAATGTCACTTGTGTTTCAATTTCTCCAAGCAGAATTCGTAATTTTATCTCTCCTTTAGGTTGCGTTATAGATTTACCAAAACCATGGATATAATACGCTGGGGGAATCATTTCTTCATCTTTATATCCTAATTTTTTGTAAGTATGGTAAAACATGATGCTCACCAAACTCCCTGTATCCACCAAAGTTCTATTTATTGCCCATTCTTCCGCTGCCTTTGCTGGTCCTTCTCTATTTTTGCATGCATTTATTGTGATCACTAATGGGGACGTATGGCTCAAACCCTCTTTAGGTACCTCCGCTGATGTGAATGTTATTTTCTGTTTTTCCCACTCTTTCAAAGACGATGTATTCTCCCCATCTATAATCTTCTTTCCTTCAAAATCTCGTTTATGTATTCTTCCTCTGATGTTTTCATGAAATTCATTAATCATTGCTTTTGTAATTATATTGTACTCCGTATTTTCATCATATTCTTTGTTTTTTAACTTCTCTCCCTCATCTGATTTAACATTTCTCACTCTCATTTTCTTGATTCGAATAATTTTGATTGCAATCTTTTATCTTCAATCCTCTTTCAGTCCCTGTTTCTAGCGCATATGTAGTTGCAGGAAATCCCACAATACACCCCTCACTAGAATTTACTTAACTAATCCATTTGAAGATGAATGACTACAAATTTTATTGATTATTTTCTTGAAATGTTTACAAAGATAGATAGAACAGAGTTAAAGAAATTACAACAACTCTAGATTTTCTCTCTCCTAATGACTTGCCTAACAATTCAAAAAGAACTCTCCTCACAACAGACTGACTCAACCCTTTATATAGGGTAGTACACAGTGGATGACAGCTAAGCTGTCCTTTATTTTCGGGAATAACTCGCGAAGTGTCGCAAGTGTATAAGTGTTCGTCCTCGCGACACTCTTAACCTTCGCCAGATTTTCATATCTTCCTCGTGTTCTGGCTGTCGTCATCCATTGCGTCATTTATTTTACTTCCCCGCGACTCCTTCGTGATGTTGTCGTTTATTACTCTCGCGAAGTATTGAGGTTGCGATATTCTGATCCTACAACCACTTTGGCCCTATAACATGCCACGGCGCCAAATCCTAGCCTTGGTCATGCCTCCAAGCTCTAACTTTGGCCACGACGCCAAATCCTAGCCTTGGCCATGCTGTCAAGCCCTAACTTTGGCCACGACGCCAAATGCTAGCCTTGGCCATGCCACCAAGCTCTAACTTTGGCCACGACGCCAAATCATAGCCTTGGCCATGCCGCCAGGTCCTAACTTTGGCCACGACGCCAAATCCTAGCCTTAGCCATGCTTCCAAGCCCTAACTTTGGCCACGACGCCAAATCCTAGCCTTGGCCATGCCGCCAAGCCCTAACTTTGGCCACGACGCCATATCATAGCCTTGGCCATGCCGTCAAGCCCTAACTTTGGCCACGGCGCCAAATCCTAGCCTTGGCCATGCCGCCAAGCTTTAAATTTGGCCTCGGCGCCAAATCCTAGCCTTGGCCATGCCGCCAAGCTCTAACTTTGGCCATGGCACCAAATCCTAGCCTTGGCCATGCCGCCAAGCCCTAACTTTGGCCACGGCGCCAAATCCTAGCTTTGGCCATGCCAAAAAACCACAGGCGCGGCTATGCCACTATACCATTTAACAGGTGCCAACGGAATGTGGCCATAATCAACGACCACCCTCTCTCCTGAATTACAATCTCAGCCGTCCAAATTCGCCACAGAATTGATCGGTTTATGGTAAGTCTTAGGCGACTAACCAAGACTAACCTAATAGCATCACGAATTATTCTCCTACGGCAAGTCTCTTGACTTTGACTTGCCACACATGGATACCTACTACTTAGTTGGCATACAATTAATCAGAATATCTAGGTCTCGCATACGAGACCCACTCAGCAATCTGCTACACATTTTCCACGAAAATACTCGAGACATCAAACATGTCACAAACTGGGGGATGCTCATCAGGGAATTGGTCTGGCGGTTTACAGCGTGCGGCGTGCAACACGCCCATTATAAGAAAGTGTCAGGAAAGCGGGCTGTTAGTGACGGCAAGAAGTAGTGGGTGTAAACTAACCCGTTTCCTTCATAGTGGGAACATGGTTTCTGGCATTTACACAGTACCCCACTTCTCCATCACTCAATCATTCCCACTTCCTACGAGACCCGGGTGCGTTCAATTATGACTTGTATAAATAGGTTTCTACCTATTTCGACCAAACAACAGAGTTTTGGTTAACAACAACACAAGTATCCAGAAAAACACCAAAGAACTGATAGCTTACATTCCGCAAGCCAGTTCTACATTCTGATACAAGTCATAAAAACAGCCACACCTTCAGAATTAACCATTCTGGTCTCAACACCTTCTTTGCTTCCCTCTCTTAGAGCCATCAATTAATTATTTATAATCGTTAAATTCATTAACTGAATATTCAGAAATATTCTACGATCTTCGTAATATTTCATTACTTCAATTCGTGGTTCTTCCCAGCAGAATTCCATGGGTTAGTGATAAATATTCAACATACGGGCATCTGAGCCTCTATCGAGTAAGCCCCGACAAAATGGTGCAAGTGTATTCAACAATAATGCACTAACGAGCACCTGAATGCACGAACGAGCATTCAAAAATACGAAGCAACGATGAACCTATGCAAAATAGGAAAAAAAAAAATATTAGCTAAGGCGCTAGGGGACTGGGCCTACCGGCTGGCCAGTCATGCCGTGGCCGATCCCACGCCTAGTTCTTTATTTTATCATATTTTATTATTTTTCCTTGATCTCATGAAAATTCCTTCATTTGAACAAAACTCCTTCGTTTTAAGGAAACTCCTCAGTTTCATGGTGTTTCCTTTGTATCAAGGAAATAATATAAAATTAGGAAAAATGTCACGGGTTCACTAGCCGGCCGGTCATGCCCTAGTTGTGGCTGGTCCCACACCTTGCATTTCTTATTATTTTATTATTATTATTTCCTTCATCCCATGAAATTCCTCAATTTCATGATATTTCCTTCACATCAAGGAAAAGATATAAAATTAGGGAAGGTTCATGGGACCGGGCCACTAGCCGGCAGACCCTGCCCTAGCTATGGCCGGTCCCATACGCCCCTTATTTTATCATTATTATTATTATTGTTTCCTTCATCTTATGGAAACGCCTTCACTTCAAGGAAACTCCTTAGTTTCAACAAACTCCTTGATTTCATGATATTTCCTTCAAATCATGAAAATAATATAAAATTAGGAAAAGTGCCATGGGACCGGGCTTATTGGCCGGCCGGCCATGCCTTAGCCATAGCCGGTCCCACACTTCATGATTTATTATTTTATTATTATTTCCTTCATCTTATGAAGTTTCCTCAGTTTGAGCAAAAACCCTGATTTCTTCATATTTTCTCAAATATTGCTCAAACACGCATCAGAAAATATCAAAATTCTCAAGACTGAGACACGAACACTTTGGCAACATAAGCATATTACCTTGACCGACCTGTAGGACCAGAATGTCGCGACAACAATACTTCGCGAGATCAATAAACAACTGCATCGCGAAGGAGTCGCATGGAGGTAAATAAATGACGTAATAGATGACGACAATCAGAACATGAGGAAAGTGTGAAGACTTGGCGAGATTTAAGAGTGTCGCGAAGGCAAACAGTTGTACATTCGCGAGCATTCGCGAGCATTCGCGAGACGTTTCCGAAAATAAGGGACAGTATAGCTGTCATCCACTATATAATACCCTATATAAAGGGTCGAGTAAGTCTGTTGTAGGGGAGAGCTTTTGAATTGTGAAACAAGTCATTAGGAGAGAGAAAGTAAAGAGTGATTGTAATTTCTTTAGCTTTGTTCTACATTTCTTTGTAAATCTTTCAAGAAAACAATTAATAAAACACATCATTGTTCATCTTCAAATGGATTGATTAAACAGATTTGAGTGAGGGGTGTAGTGTGGGAAATCCTGCAACTACATTTGTGCTAGAAACAGGGATGAACAAGATTGAAGAGTACAATTAAAATCGCTTAAATCAAGAAAATGAGAAAGGAAAAGGTTAAATCAGATGAGATAGAAGAATTAAGAAGCAAGGAACATAGTGAAGAAATGGAATACAATTCAATTGCAAAAGCAATGGTTAATGAATTCCATGAAAATATTAGAGGAAGGATACATAAACGAGATTTCGAAGGAAAGAAGATTATAAATGAGGAGAAGACATCGTCTTTGAAGGAATGGGAAAAGCAGAAAATAACATTCACAGCCGCGGAAGTTCTTAGAGAAAATTTGAATCATACATCTCCACTAGTGATCACGATAAATGCAAGCAAAAAAAGAGAAGAATCGGCAAAGGTAGCGGAAGAATGGGAAATAAATAGAACTTTGGTGGATACGGGGAGTTTGGTGAGTATCATGTTTTACCATACTTACAAAAAATTAGGATATAAAGATGAAGAAATGAGTTCTCCAAGATATAATATTCATGGTTTTGGAAAATCTATAATAGTACCAAAAGGGGAGATGAAATTGCGAATTTTACTTGGAGAAATTGAAACACAAGTGACATTAAGTGTAGTGGATATGGAATCGCCATACCACATATTGTTAGGGAGACCTTGGGTACATGCGATTAAGGCAAGCATCAACACTTCATCGGTGCATCAAATTTCCTGTGCCGAGTGGAATTGGTGAGATCAGAGGAGATATTGATAAAGGAAGAATATATTATCAAATCGAGGTAAAGCATTATGAAGGGCAAATGAAGAAGCGAAAAGATCGCAGAAGATGATAAAAGCAGCTAAGAAAGAAGAGGAATTTAGAATTTACATGATAAGAGCAAAAGAAGGAAAAGGAATACCCGGTGAAATCATGGGAGAAGGGAGTGAGTTCGCGAAGGAAATAAGAGGACCAACTCCTATGGGAGAACCGAAGTCTAGCTATGTCGCAGCAGAGATACAAACAAAAGAAGTGAATGTTGGAACCGAGGAGGAGCCAAAAATCTTAAAAATTGGGACTAAAATGGAAGCGGATGAAGAGAAAAGAACTGTTGAGTTGTTGCGAGATTATAAAGACATTTTCGCATGGGATATGGATGAAATGCCTGGTATAGATCCATCCGTGGCTTGCCATAAATTGGAAATTGACAAGAATGTAAAACCCTTTAAACAAAGAATTAGAAAGATCGCGACAAACATAGCATCCTCAAATAGAAGAAGAATTGCAGAAAATATTGGACGCAGGAATTATTAGACAAGCAAAATATCCCGAATGGATAGCAAATATGGTTATAGTTCCAAAGAAGAAAAAAAGGAATAAGAATTTGTATAGACTTTACTGATCTAAATAAAGCTTGTCCTAAAGATAGTTTCCTGTTACTGATATTCCACAAATGGTTGAAGCAAAACATGGCAGAAATGAAAGGATATCTTCTCTTGATGGATACAAGGGTTACAATCAAATTCCTCTCGCCGAAGAAGACCAAGAACATACTTACTTTCTTTGCTCCAAGAGGATTGTACTTTGTTATACAAAAATGCTATTTGGTCTGCGAAATACCGGTGCGACATACCAAAGGATGGTGGAGAAGGTGTTCGCGAGATGGATACATAAAACACTGGAGGTATATGTTGATGATATGTTAATGAAAAGTAGAAAAGCAAAAGACCACGTACAGGATTTGAAAGAAATTTTTGAACAAATGAGGCAATTTAATATCAAAGTAAACCTTAAAAATCCACCTTTGGGGTCGCCTGGAAAATTTTTAGGGTACATTGTATCCAAAGAAGGAATTCAAGTCGACCCGAGAAAAAGTACAAGCGATTCGCGATATGCCAACACCGGCGACAATAAAAGATGTTCAAAAGTTAAATGGGTTGTTAGCTTCGCTAGGGAGGTTCATCTCGAGATCATCTGACAAATGCAAGCACTTTTTCAACATCCTTAGAAAGGGATCGAAGTTTAAATGGACAGATGAGTGTGAGAAAGCCTTGCAAGGAATAAAAGAACATTTAATGGACATATCAATTTTGCAAAAAGCGGAAGAAGGAGAAGAATTGTTGATCTATCTTGCGATAACTTCGCTTGCATTAAGTGCGGTGTTACCGCGAGTGGACGCAGAGTAGAAAAACCAATTTATTACATCAAAGAAAACTTTCAACGCTGAAAGGAATTACTCAAAAATTGAAAAACTAATCTTAGCATTAGTTTATGCAACATTTAAGCTTCGTATATATTTTCAAGCGCATGTTGTCAAGGTGGTGACAAAAGTACCAATAGAATCAGTGATGAAGAATTCAAAGAGGTCGGGAAGAGTTGAGAGATGGAATGCTCAAATAAGTCATTGCAAACTCAAATATGAAATACTATCTTCGCCAAAATCACAGGTTGTTGCAGACTTTTTAGCAGAATTCCCTTTGGAAGAAGATGAATCGGTAGAAGAAATGATGGATGTTGAGGAAGAACATGGAGATCCGAAAGATTTGTTAACGGAGCCGAATAGATGGGAAATATTGGTAGATGGGTCATCAAATGGAGAAGGAAATGGAATAGGAATTGTTGTGATATCGCCAGAGGGTAATAAAATAGCTCTTTCTTTCAGATTGGAGTTTGCATCAACAAATAATGAAACAGAATATGAAGCTATAATACATGCCTTGCGATTTGCAATAGAAATGAAGCTGGAGAATGTAAGGATTACTAGTGATTCACAATTGGCAATTCGCCAAATAAAAGAAGAATACGCTATAAACGAATTGTCTTTGCAAAAATATAAGAAACTTGTTGACGAGTTGTCGACGCAGATACCAAGAATAAAGTGGAGACATATATCAAGGAGAAATAATCGACTCGGAGACGCTTTTGCCTTCATATCAAGTATGATGACAGATCTGGTTGCCAGAAATATTAAAATACAAACACTTTCGATGCCGTCAATTGACAAAGAAGAAGAACAAGAAACCGATGTAATGGTAGTAGAAGATGGAACACAAACACTCTGCGAAGAAGATTGGAGAGCGGAGCTTCATGCATATTTGATGACAGGAGAAACACCAAGAAATAGATTGGAGACACACAAATTAAAAAGCCGAGCAACAAATTATGAATTAAGAGATGGAGTGCTATACCGACGATCTTTTAACGGGCCTTCACTTAGATGTTTAACAAGAAAGGAAGGAGAAATCATATTGAAGATGTTGCATAGTGGGGATGCTGGTAATCACAGCGGAGGAAGATCTTTAGCGTATAAAGAAAAAATGCAGGGTTATTATTGGCCATATATGCATGAGGACGCGAAACAAGTATCAAGGCGTTGCGAGGATTGCCAAAGGCATGGGAAGAAAATACATGCACCAGGAGCTCCGTTAAATTCTTCAACAAGTGTTTGGCCATTTGGAAAGTGGGGATTAGACATTGTAGGACCATTTTTACCAGGAACAGGACAGAGAAGATATTTGATCGTCGCTACAGATTATTTCACAAAATGGGCAGAGGTGAAAGCGGTACAACATATTCGCGATAAGGATGTTTTTACTTTTATATTTGAGAACATTATATGCAGATTTGGAGTTCCAAAGACAGTTGGTATCGACAATGGGAAGCGGTTTGAAGGACAAAATATAGAATTGTTACTTAATGCATTTCGAGATACGATGTGGGAAATCAATTCCTCTATACCCGAGCTAATGGTCAAGCAGAGGCGACGAATAAAACAATAGCGAGATATATTAAAGAAAAAATTGGAAGGATACAATAAAGGATGGTGCGAACAAGTACCCAATGCGGTATGGGCTTATAATACAACTAGAAGAGAAGCTACAGGCATGTCCCCTTTCTGTTTAACATATGGAGTTGAAGCTGTACTCCCAACAGAAGTGAAAATTCCAACTACAAAGAAAAAAGCTTGGGAGAAAAATCTTAGTGCGGGTAACATCTTAATCAAGTTAGATGACTTAGAAGAAAAAAGAGAGAGAGCACTACAACATATGGAGAATTACCAAATAAGATTGGCCGGAGAATATAACAAACGTGTCAAGATACGTGAATTTCAGCCCAGAGTGACTTGGTGCTGCGAGAAACACCTATATATCAGCGAAAATGGTGGCAAGCTGGCAAGAAAATGGGATGGACCTTATATTATCAAGGAGATAGTTGGCACAGGGGGCATATAAATTAATGGATCCTGAAGGCAAAGATGTAGGGCAAAAATTAGATAGGCCGTGGAATAGATTATATCTTAAGAAATATTATCCATAGAAGATGGGAGAAATGGAATGAGTTGGTGATGTAATGTTTTCGCGACGGATAGATTACATGAGATCAATGGAAATAAAGCAAGATTGTGCGATAACTTCCACAGACAAATGATTGAATAAATTGATAAAATGAATGAGTGAGTGAATGGGACAAACCTTTATGGCGTACACCCTAGTTCGCGAATGATACTTCGAAAGAGGCAAATGTAAGACCTAAAGTACGTCATATAAGGGGTATCTCTTAACATGACTCGGGTGGAAGGTTACACCGCTCCCGAAACCCGGGTCATGGAGATTTGGGGCCCATGAAAGCCTATCCGGGGAGATACCTTGGATTTCCAACTATATATATAAGGTTATACCCTGTTGGACGCCCGAGGGTCTCTTCCAAGGAGTCGATGTATGACCAAGGCGCCGAGGTACACGGTTGAGTCAAGAGTGCGGGAGCATGGAACTTCCTTACCACTCTTGACAAGTCTTGGCACATGCCGCACTCGGCCCGAAGAAAACTCCACTTAGGTGTAGTCTCGTAACCATAAGCCCTATAGGTATAAGGGATAAGAGATCGCGAAAACAACCGGTTGTTGTTAAGACCGGATGGGAGGAGCTAGTCTTGTATGGCCAATGTACGCCTCCTTGAAGGGGCAACCAGGAGAAGATAAGGGCGGCACCCTCCATTAGGGAGCCGATAAGTGTCAAAAGACGCAAATGTCATGAGGCTTTATTCTCGCAAGAGAATTTAGGCTTGTCATATTTGTGCAATGATCCTGCAGAGGCAATAATACTAACGCGAAGGTAATATGAGATCAATGGGTTTTTACATGAAAGTGTAAGAACGTCCTGCGATTTCATCGCAAAGACGACAATGTCGCGGGATTTTATGGTCGCAAGAACATTTAAACCTGTCATATTGTCGCAAATACAATGTCCCGCAGAGGCAAAAATACTTAAGAAACGATAAGACAAGATCAATGGGTCATTACATGAAAATGTAAAGACGTCCTGCGACCTTGTCGCAATGAGGGGTGGCAAAATAAGACCTTTACTTAGGAAGGCAAAATAAGACCACACAAATAATGATACGGCAAGATCAATGGGTCATTACATGCAAATGTAAAGGTGTCCTGCGATCTTGTCGCGATAACATCATTCAAGAAAGGTCTTTAAACATCTTGAATATGGGCAATTGAAATCTTTCATCGCAAGAAAGATTACAACACAAGACTTAATGGAAAATAAAGGAATTGCATAATAAGGTGGCGAGATGAGTTCTTATAATAAGAAAGAAATAGAAACTAATTCATCCAAAACCAGACTTAGTACTTTGCAATCAAAAAGAAAAATTCAACGAAGTTACAAAGAAACTTAATTCTCTATATCAACTTGCTCACCAAGGAGATGGTAAAGATTCTTCAACAATCTTATCACTTCACCCTACTCGCCGATTGAAGGGTTTTCATCGAAATTCTTTCGCAAGGTTCCTTATTGATAACTTCATTATTAGCGAGGTCTTCGCAGCTTTCATAATCATAATCACCGCTCGGGAGAGTTGGGTACTTCATCATCTTCAACTTCCAATGGTTCAACATAGACAGGATCAAGGGATTTAGAAAGTAAAATATTATTCACAAGAACTTCTGCTTTGGGAGGAAATTGGCGAAGAAGCGCTTTCTGTTGATTTCTACTCTGGATATCTTTAAGATGATTAAGGTAGTTAAACCTCCTTCCTGCCTCGGTCGCGAGATTGGGCAAGAGAAGCAACTAGCGTTGCATTTTCCTTACAAATTTTAGCATGCGCCGCTTCCAAAGTAGATAGAGAAGAGTGAAGATTTTTCTCGATTCTCGCAAGAGTAAAGGAAGACATTAAAATTATAAGATGAAAAATGGTATATAATGGAAAAGAAAAATTAGAAAAGAAAAATAATGGAAAAGGCAGTCAAATCTTATGACTACCTTCCTTCTGCGAGACAAGATATTGAGTAAGGGCCAAGCAATTATTCCCCAAGTTTTCCATGGCATTATCAAAACCATCACCGACAAGACCTTTTAACCGCTACCGCAAACTCTTTTCGTTAGAAATCAATAACTTATTTTGATTCGCAAGGGAAGAATGGGATTCTTTTAACTTGGTATAATCATCCTTGAGTTGGTTGGCTTTCACACTTAGATTTATTCTATTTTGAATAAGTTTATCTCTTTCGGGGTAGTATCTTCAAGTTTATTTTTTCGGTGAGAGGCAGATAGACTGTTCTTGCTCATTCAATGATTTTTTACAAGCATCAAGTTGTTGTGAGGATATTGCCACCTTATCCAATAAAGCTCGCCTCTCAAGAGATAAAGTTCCGTTTTCATCTGATAAGGTTTCCAACTCCAAATTAGATTTATTCAAATAATATGAGAGACGCGACACTTCATTACTTAATAATTCTTGGTTTTGAACTAAGCAGATGTTTTCTTGGGAAAGATTATTTATTTGATCCATAGAAAACGTATGAAGATTATCTAAACGATTATACTTTTGTTCCATCCAGCGTCTCTTTCCATTCGAGTCTCTTCCACAATAGATTCCAGTTGATATATCTCCATCTTACGTTTCTGGTGCAAAACTTGAGAGGCGAACCAAGTTTAAAAAAAAAAAAAAGGGGGGGGAGAGAGATACCTTTTAATTCTTCATTTTTATTGCGAAGGTTAACGCGATCCACCAAAGTATTATGAAGATTATTCTTCAAAGTCTTAATTTCGTGTTCCAAGGATGCTCGCGATATTGTATCGGAACCAAAGAATTTACCCAAAGACTCGAAAACGCTAGATTTGGTGGGATCAGTGGAGGCTTTTTTAACATCATTCATAGTATCTGATAAAATTTTAAAAGCTATATCCATCCCTTCTAAATTTTCTTTGCTAAGAGAGATAGATTTTGAGGGAGAAGAAATAGTAGAGGAAGAAGGAAAAGTTGAGTCACCCATAGTTATAAGACCGCCAATTGGAGAGACCCGATCAATAGGTGGAGGCGAGGTAAAAGTAAAAGTAGGAATAGGCATGTCCCGAAGAATTTCATTCGCGAGAAAATTCAGGGGTGATTTATCCTGCGATGACATTGTAGGGAATGGTACATTATCTTGAGAAGAAGAAATGGGACTATCTTGCGAAGAAATCGCTGCAGAGGAGATTTGCCTTGCGAAGACATCGTAGGGAAAGGAGAATGCTTGAATCCCGAAAAGGAACAGTTGGAGCAAAGAAGCAGAGGCATCAAATTTATTATGGCGAGACCTTTTGGGAGATCTATCATCATTCTTATCATCCTGCGAATAATAAATCAATTGAGAAACAGAGGCAATAAAATTGCTATCAAAGGAGTAAATATTTCTAAAAATACCTTACTACTCGCAGGTTGTTTTTTGGAAGCCAGAGACTTCAGTTGCGAAGAAGATTTTGGTTGCGAACCAGTGGGGATGTTAGGGTTCATCACGGTATATTTAGAGCTGGGTTTGTTCTTGCTGAAACAAAAATGGCGAAAGAAATATCAAAAGAAGAACAACATCAAGATGAAGTAATTTCAATAAGGAAGATCAATCAAGAGAATAATCAAAATCAATGAAAATAACGAACCTGGATGCCATGAAAACGATAACAGAAAGATAATAAAAAGAAGAGGATGAAGATGAATAGCAGAAATAGTTGCAGACGATGAAGAAGATATAGAAGAAAAGAAGGAATGTTTTTCACAGGCAGTTTTCCTTTAAATCAAAGAAAAAAGGGTGACCGGATAACATTAAATATACCGGTAGAAAGAGTAATTTTAGACACGTGTAAACGGTCATCCCAAGATTCAAGGAATCAAATTTCTGTGGGAAGTTGAAGATATATTACTTCTTGTTCACTTCGCAAAGCTTCTAACTTCGCAAAAGAATAGAGGCAAGTACGTACTTTTCAAGTCCAATATTCTTTCGCTCGTTCCTTCATCAACAAATGTCAAAGATCACCACAATAACAAATTTTTCCTTAAAAATCGCTCTCCAAGCGATATTCAAGGAAAAAGAGGCAAGATGTAGGACCAGAATGTCGCGACAACAATACTTCGCGAGATCAATAAACAACTGCATCGCGAAGGAGTCGCATGGAGGTAAATAAATGACGTAATAGATGACGACAATCGAACATGAGGAAAGTGTGAAGACTTGGCGAGATTTAAGAGTGTCGCGAAGGCAAACAGGTTGTACATTCGCGAGCATTCGCGAGACGTTTCCGAAAATAAGGGACAGTATAGCTGTCATCCACTATGTAATACCCTATATAAAGGGTCGAGTAAGTCTGTTGTAGGGGAGAGCTTTTTGAATTGTGAAACAAGTCATTAGGAGAGAGAAAGTAAAGAGTGATTGTAATTTCTTTAGCTTTGTTCTACATTTCTTTGTAAATCTTTCAAGAAAACAATTAATAAAACACATCATTGTTCATCTTCAAATGGATTGATTAAACAGATTTGAGTGAGGGGTGTAGTGTGGGAAATCCTGCAACTACACGACCAAGGTTGGATTTTTGGCTTGCAAGAAGCCGTTCCCACATGTTTTCATAATTTGACCTAATTTGTTCATATTAGGTTCAAACTCTTCCAAACAACTTGGAATTTCATCAAATGATCGTCAATCGATCCCATGACCAACCAGGGCCGGTTCCATGACTTCTTGGTCGATCCCTCACTCTGTCATAATTAGGTTTTATCACCTAAGGCTCAGACGAGCATTATTTTAAATGATTAAACCAGCATTTAATCATCCTTTCACCAACTGGTCTTCAAGAGACTTTGGTATTTGCTCACTCGAGCATCTGGGCGCTACATGGTCGACCGATCATCACATGTAGCCGGTCCCTTTTTCATTCCGTGGTTGATTTTCAACAAATCATCAATTGATCAGCAATTGATCGAAATTAGGGTTTCGAATCCAAGGTTCATAATTCCAGATTCAAGCACTAATAATTTTATGTTGATCCCGTAATCAACACTTTAACTATTATACTCGGTTCAGTTGCCAGTATTTTAAATTAATATTTTTATTTGGTCCTGCTACCAATAATTCATCAAACGAGAAACATTTGCTCAGATGAGCAATATTTGCTCAGATTAAGGAATATTGGTTCAACTATTAATATTCAATAATTCATCAAATGAGCAATATCTGCTCATCTTAACTATCAACATTTATTCGACAATTGTACCTCTATCTCAACAGACACGTTCAATTCATGAGTCCTAGAACATTTGCAAATCATGTTCAACTCCGCAATACAAAGACTCATCGTCTCATCAAGTCAACAACTGACTAACTAAAATCACGAGACATCACATGGGGGGATATCAACTAGGGTTTTGGTCTAGCGGTCTACGGCACGCGTGTTCATACACACGATGAGAATGTGAGCAAGTCGTGCAAGCAGTTAGAGGAGTTAGCAAAGTAGTGGGTGGAAAACCAACCAAGTCTTTGCACGATGAGCAACTGGTTTTAACACGATTCCCACTTCCCCACTCTTTGACTCCAGCAACTGTCGGGATCAAGGTGTCTACAATTCTTGCAGTATAAATAAGTCTCTGAATCATGATTGAAACAACGGACAACAAGAGAACAAAAACTCAGGGTCTGAACAATTACTCTCAACAGAGCAAATTCAATCAATCAGAACTTATCTTATTTCTTTACGCAGAATACACAACACACCTACAATGTCTATCACCATTGATCTCACACATTTCTCAACTTCCCTCCTACAGATATACCCATCCTCTCTTGTGACCGAATTGACTCTGGAACGACCATTGTCTTGGTTTAGGCTGGAGTCCTACAGATTGATCTCTTGAATTCAATGCACTCCCTTTTTGCAGTGCATCTGTGTGAGGTTAGACAGTTCACTCGGTTCAAGGAGTTTCCTCCGCATGGTCGTCTCCTCAATTCCTTAAAAACCAGCAACTCGTTTTGCCCCATCTACAATACCATGTATCAGCTTTTCAGCATCTTTGAAAGGTTGATTCACCTTGGCATGATCGTCTGCGAAAAGTCTTCATCTTTGGCTTGGTATTTCTGGAGTGTTCCCCGGACGAGCCAGAAGAGTGGTTGTAGCTGGAAGTCACCATTATCTGAGGCGAAAGACATGGAGTCATGGATATACTAATAACAAACACGCAACAAAAATGGTAACAATCCAACTCATACATGTTTACAATTTCACCATCAATAGTGATTATACCACAAAAGCTTCAATAACTTGCTCGTTTCTTCAAATCTTCAAAGACGAGCAAAGTTCATTATTCAAAAATCAAAATTTGATTTTCATGAAACAGTGAACAACTCACGTAAATTTTACTGTGTAAACATCCACTATTTTTTCAAAATTTGGACAGACGTTCACATAAAGACATTATTTCATCATAAATAATTGTCTATTTTCAATGATTATTCAAAATCAAGATTTGATTTTAGCAAAAATATATATATATATTACGTGAATCAACTCATGTAAATAAAAAAAAATTCTCTCGTACGAGCATCCACCTTTGAAACGAGAGTTTATTCCATTTGTGAAATCTCACATATTTAAAAAGGAAAATTTTGGTTTCGTGAAAGCTCATAGACAAAATTTTTATCATTAGACGCAGATCTATTAAAAAAATCTCTCTTATGCTAGGGATTATTGTTTGTTTCTTAAACTAACAAACGAACGAACATCCTGTTCTCGAACAAGGATTTCTTTTTTTGGGCCCGGGCACGTAAACGCTAAACCGACCAAAATTGGGCGTCCAACCTCCCGAACCAGCGGTGCCTCATCTCTCCATGCTCACGGGATGACACTCTATCATACCACCAGAGTCCTTATACAGGCATTTGCTTGTACATGATATCATTGGAGAAAACCGGGGTTTCTTGGAAATTCCTTTTACGACTAAGTTCAACTACTTATCTCGTCTACTGGAAAATGACCATCCAGTGCTTACTACGGAGCATGACTGTCCCTCACTAAGCAGGGGACCTAATGTTGATGGTGGATTTTCGACAAAGGATAAAATCATAAAATCATGATACTACATGTTTCTGACCCGACTTCATAAATGTAAGTGAAACTCATATTTTATGATCCGTGAATCATTTCACGATCTCTGACTGAGCGAGCATCCTCTCAGAGCTATGATGAATATGTTCCTTGGAAAGCCTCTCAGCTGAGATTTCGACGCTTCGCACATTTCATTATCACCTCTACGTAGAATCAAAATGATTGAACGGCGTTTAGACATATTGCATGCTAGTAAAGAGCGTTAACTTCTTCAGGAGGTCACACTGTTCAAGGTTCCCTGACTATGTAGATAAAATGTGTATAGAATCTCTTAATGATTGGACGGCTCCTAGATATATTGCATGCTAGTATAGAGCGCTAACGTCTTCAGGACGTCACACTGTTTGTTGTTCCCTGACTATACGCCCCCAATATTCAGAACGAGTATGATGCTTCCATATCTCATACCTCGATTCTCGAATAAACCCGCTCCTAGACATATCGCATGCTAGTATAGATAAATTCATAGATTAATTCTGGTGTGTCATTCATCAATTGTATTCCTATAAAATAATCTATTTATCTCATTACTTCATTCCATGGCTGATCCTCAGCTGGGATTCCATGGATTAGTAATAAATAATTATTTTATCTCATTACTACGTTTCATGGATGATTCTCAGCTGAATTCCATGGATTAGTAATAAATACTCAATTTATATTATTACTCTGTTTCATGACTTATTCTCACCTTTTTTTTTAAATAGGAAATGAAATATATTGGAATTAATGAAAATTACAAATAGTTTTTTTTTCTGTTGGATTAGATTTAGAATCCAACCAGGACTATTCTCTACCCAAGCAAAATTACTTACTTCAGACCTTGCATACTTTGCAATTGAGTCTGCAATATAGTTTGCATCTCTATGAACATGAGAGCAACACCAGAAATCAAAATCTCCTAAAATGACAAGTGTATCATAAATCAAATTAAAAGTTGTCCATCTGACTGCTAAACTATTTCCATTCAAAGCATTTATTACGTTAACACGGTCTCCTTCCAAATGAATCCTCCTTTTTCCCATCTCCTTTGCCCACATTACCGCTCCCAACAACGCCTTTGCTTCAGCTTGTTCTGGGTCTAGAGCTTTTGCTGGCTGTCCTCGTATTCCATTGCACTCACCTGCATATGTTCTACATATTAGTCCAATTCCAGACTGATTCTCAGCTGAATTCCATGAATTAGTAATAAATAATCACTGATCGGGCATCTGGGCCATCACCGAGTAAGCCCCGAGAAAATGGTGTGAGTACTTAGCAATAATGCACGAACGAGCACTCAAAAATATGGACAAATGAGGAAACCTATGCAAAATAGGGAAGAAAATAATATTAATAAAATAATAAAGAGGCGCCTAGGGGACCGAGCCCACCGGCCGGACGATCATGTCGCCGTGGCCGGTCTCATGCCTCTTCCTTTTATTTTATCTTATTTTATTATTTTTCCTAATCTCATGAAAACTCTTTCATTTGAGCAAACTCCCTCGTTTGAGAAAAACTCTCAGTTTCTCCATATTTTCTTCACACGGTGAAAAATAATTAAAAATCGGGAAAGGTGTCATGGGACCGGGCCTACTAGCCGGACGGCCATGCCCTATCCATGGCCGGTCCCACACCTTATGATCCCTTATTTTATTACTATTATTATTTTCTTCATCTCATGAAACTCCTCCGTTTGAGCAAAAATCCTGGTTTTTCCATATTTTCTCAAATATTGCTCAAACTGTCATAAGCCAAAAAATAAAATGGCCACATGACCGACTAGGCTTCTCACGATAAATATTAAAATATTATTTTTATATTGCTAAAATATTGGTCGCACGAACAAAGTTCTACTTGCTCATTCGAGCAAAATCGAAAGTTTCAGTCAAGATCAAACTCTTCTGAAAATCCAAAATATTGCTCAAACGTGCACCAAAAAATACCAAATTCTCTGGACTGAGACACGGACACTATGGTGACACAGGCATGCCACCTTGACCGACCAAGGTCGGCCCTTAGGCTTACAAGGAGCCGGTCTCACACTCTTTCACAATTTTGACCTAATTAATCTTCTACAGATCATAATTGGGTTCAAACTTCGAACTCTTTCCAACCAACTTGGAATTTGTTCAATCAACCACCAGGTGGTCCCACGACCACCAAGGGTCAATTTCATATCTCTTGGCTGTTGTGTGTCGTAGGTGCAATCAAATTAATTAATACTTTACTACCTAATTAACAAGTAATATAGGGTAGTCAAGGTCGATCCCACGAGGAGCACGAGATTCTAGTTGTAAAAGTTGTCACGAAAGGGGGGTGTAAAAAGCAAAAGAAAATAAACAAAGCAATTAAAATCGAAAGTTGAAAACAATAAGAGAGACAAGACCAAGGAATCCTTCTTCGTTACGAAACAATGAATCAAGTTATGTTCTATTCTACTTGTTATTAGTCACAAATTATCACCAACCGTAGGTAAAGCAGCTAGCTCAGTGCTAAACCCCTAAATCCCTTGTATCACCGAACACGGAAGTTCTCGACTACCGGATTCTATTTACCAAACCACCTAGTAGTAGCTCACTCTAGATGTAATTTAAATAAATGCATTAAGATTTATGAACTTATTAGGTTAATATTAGTAGTTAGACTCTTAGATCAAGGTCTACTTGCTAACGTTGTTTCTATACACAATTGCTCCACGGAATCCCTCCGAAAGATCTCGTGTTTGCTACTTATGTAAAGAGTCAAGAAACGATTACTTATCTCCTAACTTTCACTAGCTTTAGATCAAATTAACAAATCAATTTAGCGTGCACTCCAAACAATCTATCAATCAATCATGAATGTCTTTAAGATCATTCCTATTAGTAAAAACAAACGATAATTATGTGAAAAACTTCAAGATAGAATTTGAAAACAAAAACTTAAATCATATGTTAAGAACTAGGAATTCATCCTCAATCAATAAGAAAATTAGCTACTCATGTTTTTGAAATTCACACAAATAATAATAATTAAAAGAAGAATTTTCAAATTCACACAAGTAATTAAAAAGAAAAATCTTAGAAAAGCAAGCAAAAACACAAGTGATGTGTGTGTAGAGAGGTGTGTAGAAGTTGTAGAAAACTTCTCTATTTATAGGCTTCAATATTCTCCAAATCTTCTAAGGAATAGAATCCTTTTCCTTTTGCAATTCAATTTCCAAATCCAAGCTTTTCTCAACTCTTCCACCTTCTCTTTCCAAATTTGAGTCCAATTCTCCATCCAATTCCTAGCCCAAGTCTTCACACCCATGAGAGAAGTCCATAGAAAATTCTGGATTTTTTGCTCGCCGGAAAACTGGGATTGTGGCCGGAATCCGGCCGGAATTGTCGCCGCCGGTCACCTGAAAAAGTTCTGTCGTCGGGAGAATATTCGACGGAATATTCCGTCAGTCCTCCGTTAGGACTAACGGTCAAATGAGTCAACCGTCAGTCAACTGTTAGTCAGCAGTGTCAAAGGAATCACTGAGTCAGACTGAGTCAAGTCAGTGAGTCAGGCCGGTTCATCCCTGAATCAGATCTGAGTCAGAGTCAATTATCGACTCCTTACTCATCCGAGTCGAACATCCATAAGCTTTGTTGTTGCAGGCCATATTTTCTGCTGCACTATCTTTGTGCTTCACTAGCTCCTTAGCCAGCCATCTTGGCTCTGTATGTTGCATTTCACCAGTGCCTCAGTACTTCTCAACACCACTAGCACTTGCAAGCATTTTTATCAACACCAGAGGCTTATCAATACCTCCACAGCTCTGTAATCACACAGCCATTGTGACCATGGCAGCACACCCTCTGTTTCTAGCCATAGCTCCATATCATTCCTCCACACATAATCAGCAGACACCACCAGACTACAGCTTGCAAGCTCCACTGTAGCTCACCATCAATTTCAGTTAAAACCCATAAGCACATAAGCTACACACCACCAATCTTAGCCTATAACTCCAGCCTTGCAATACATTCTTGCTGGCAAACTCTTCCATTTCAGGTTCAAGCTTCATCCATTCATTGATCTTCACAGCCTTGCCAACACATCCCTTCCTGGCATAGTGTAAGCTCGCCTTTGCAGCACTGGGTGTAACAGCAGACTCCACCGCAATTAAATATCAATCTCTGCATCTCGGCTCTTCACCATCTTTTCCACAAATGCACTGCACTCGCATTATGGCACCAAAGACGGCACTCGAGCTCCATCTCGACCGCAGCTCAATTCTTCAACATAGCCTTTGCTCCCCGCATAAACCACATCTACAATCTATCCTCCATCTGCACCTGTAATAGCAACATTCCATTTCTGCAATTATCGGACCATGACTAGCGCTCAGCTCTAGTTTAGCACCAGACTCAACTAACTCCATTGCTGCCTTCAAACACCAACATCATGCCCTTAACCATAAGCACATCCTCCTAACTGAAATCCAACCTCATAACCTGGAACAAACCCCATTGTTTGAGTCTTGTACTGCAACTGTATTAACTCACATCAGTGCCACTACCTGAGCTCACCATCAATACCCGCAACTCATCCATTTTCTCCTTCATTTCCCTTTCAATCCATGAACTCAGAAAACCCATTCTTTCCTAACCCATATTAGTAACAGCACCACCTAACTCTAGATTTTTTTCATCTCCAAATCAATAGCATCCATCAGCAGACTCACATTCTCAATTTCTTGATCTGGTCACGGTAAAGACCCATCTTCTTCCCTGGAATCATCATTAGCAGCTCGTTCTCCTTCTCGATTCACAAATCCCATTTGATTTCAAATCTCTCAGCACCGATCGATTCCATTCTGCTGTAGCTTCAATCCTCATATGAACCCTAACATCAATTTCTCTTCTCTGTTTAACATATTTGAACCCCACAGCAAACACAAATTAAGCTGAACCCATCTCTGATTTCTCTCGATTCTCTGCTTCAGCGAATCTCCAAAAACAATTACCACAAACCCTTTAGATCTGTCTATGAACTTCGAAACCTCTGGTTCTTATTTGCAGAAACAACTTCGAACCCTAATTTGTCATCTCGATTGACAGCAGCCGTTGTCTGCCTTCTTCTCAATTTCCAGGTGAGAGTGAAAAATGATTGAAGAGAAATAAAACCCGTTCTCGATTTAGGTCTAAGTTGAATGGGGTGGATTCGGGTACGGGTGTGGGTGTGGGTCTATGGGTTTATGCATCCATGGACATAACCCATCCATTTTACCAAACATGATAATAGACTACATTTCGGATAAGGGCTACCCAAGTTTGGCAGCCCCTTAACTTGAACTGTCCTTTCTTTAGTACTCCTCCAATAGAGAGTAGCCCTTAACCTTGGCTGGGCTCCATATAGTATTCCCTCCTTGGTGAAATGACCTTTTTGCCCTTTTGGCTCAAATTTGGTGATTTCTTCTTCTTTTCTCCGTGCGACTCCAAAGTAGCTATAAAACTCAAAACAAGCGTAAAATACATAATTTACAAGAAAAATAGCAAAGAAAGCATAAACTACTAGATAGTAAATTAGGTGTATTCTACACCCTATCAAATTCCCCCACACTTAGACTTTGCTAGTCCTCGAGCAAATCAAACCAAAAACTCACAACTTCAAAGCGTTCAAGCGTCCCAAGCATCCAAAGAGCTATGAGGACATAGAGTTTACGCATGCTAGTAATAAGAAGTTAGAAATACTAAAGAACATATTCTCGTTCTTAATTGTTGAGTGAGAAATAACCACACCATAATGAGAGAACGCGTGTTTGAGAAACGATCAATAAGCATTTCGCCTCGACTTCTGCCTCACCAAAAAGGATTTTATGATAATTGCACTCAAAAAGACAGCTTTTTTATGGTTCTCACATGTGTGCAGGTAGGAATGAAGAGAGAATTCCTGCGACACGTTGAATGGTGGGAAGGACAACTTCCGAAATATTTTTAAAAACCCACATCTTTTATATTTTGAAAAACCATTTTTCTGACGATCTCTAAGAAAGGAAATCAACCATTATTATCGAGGATGAGATTACTTACTCACCTTCACATCCGATCGCCAATTATGATAACACCACTCTCACGGCATCCAAGAGAAACGTCTTCCGCTCCTTATCTTGATCTTCATGGTCCTCGTCTTCGGTTTCAACTATTGATGATAAACCCTCGAATTTCATAAATCCTTGACATTTTATAACTCTTTACCTTGAAATCCTTGTCGCTTGAAACTTCCTTATAGATTTTCCTTCCCCACGGCTCATTAAATAAGAACAAATATTTCTCTTGTTTTTCTCTCTTTTTTTTTTTTTTTTTTTCTTTTTTTTTTTTTTTTTTTTTTTTTTTTTTTTTTTTTTTTTTTTTTTGAAATTGAAACAAGAGAAATTAAATACAAAAATAAACCATGGCCGTGGGAGAAGTATTTTACCACTTGATTCTTCACAACTTGTATCGTCTTGAAATCATAAACTTCAAAAATTTTCACCTTTTAATTTTCTTCGCATTCATGAATAAGTCTTCATACTTGAATATAAAATTACCTCATTGTATTGTAAGTCTTCAACATATATGTAAAAATCTGCACTTTGTATGTTGCTTTACTTGAATATGAAATTTGCTCTTTTTCTCGTTCCGTTGCTTGTAAACCTTAAACTTTTCCAACTTTCCTTGTAGATTTTGGTGTCGCTCCTTGTTGATGATGAGAGTGTTTCTATGGATCCGTTGTTGTTGCGAGAGAGAATGGTGCTAACTGCAAATCGAACTACAAGAAGGAAGCTTTCATCCATGGACGTCACCCTCATGATTGACAAAATTAGCACTCAAGAGATCAAAGAGTAGTGCTTCTATTGGTGGGAGGTTGGGTAGCTCACCATTCTACCCGGAATTAACGTACGGTGACACACACTCAAAAGAAGCTCTTTAGTAGATGGAAAATTTCTGGTTGGTGCCTCTCATGATATGAATACGGGTAGTCTCCACTAATGATTGATCAGCAACTCTAATAATGCATTTCTCCCTGCACCAAATTCGCATCACCGGCATGATTAAATCCATTATTTAACACTCTAACAAACAAGAAATCCGAATGTAATTCTCTAACATTTCCAAGTTCAATTATGTCGGTCAAAATCTCTATGTAAACATACCTAGAAATATGCTAGTGACTCTAAAATCTTTAAAAGTTGAAGTTTTTAAAGTAAAACTCTTTTTTTTTTTTTTCAAAATTTTTTAATTTTTTTTGTAATTTTTGTTTTAAAAACATGCTTAACCACTCCCCCACACTTAAACCTTACATTGTCCTCAATGTAATTGAATCCTCCTAGTAAAGTCAAGGTGGGAAATTTTAACATGATAAGAAATAAGAAAAAGAAATAATAAAAGCAAAAGGATAAGAAATACAAAACCGATGGGTTGCCTCCCATTAAGCGCTTGTTTTAAAGTCGACGGCCCGACTTAGCTCTTGCGGCACATTACTCCTCCAGAGGGAGTGCATCTCCAAATGAAAGTTCATCCAAATTCACATAAGCGATGTTCTCATAGTATGGCTTCAACCTATGGCCGTTGACTTTGGAAACCGAATTGTCTCTAAGACTAGTAATTTCAACTGCACCATGAGGAAAAACATTAGTAACAATATATGGTCCAATCCAACGGGACCTTAACTTTCCAGGGAAATAATTTAAGGCGAGAATGATATAAAAGGACTTTTTGTCCCACGATGAAGCTTTTACGAGAAATCATCTTGTCATGAAAAAGCTTGGTCTTTTCCTTGTAAATCCGGGCACTCTCGTAAGCATCATTACGTATCTCCTCTAACTCATGTAGTTGTAACTTCCCTTGTTTCCCCGCTTCATCATACTCCATGTTGAATTTCTTTATCGCCCAATAAGCCTTATGTTCAAGTTCAACCGGAAGATGACAAGCCTTGCCATAAACCATCCTATATGGAGACATACCAATCGGTGTCTTATACGCCGTCCTATACGCCCAAAGTGCATCGTTGAGCTTAAAGCTCCAATCTTTCCTCGTGGTATTCACCGTTTTCTCAAGAATGGACTTGATCTCACGATTTGAAATTTCCGCTTGTCCACTAGTTTGTGGATGATAAGGCGTACCAATTTTGTGTGTTATGTTGTACTTCTTGAGGAGAGCGTGGAAAGCCTTCTTGAAATGTGAGCCTCCATCGCTTATCACCACTCTTGGTGTACCATGCCTATTGAAAATGTTTTCCCTTACAAAATCACAAACAACTTGAGAGTCATTAGTCTTGGTGGCTCTAGCTTCCACCCATTTCGAAACATAATCAACTGCAAGAAGTATATAAAAATTCCCATTCGAATTGACAAAAGGGCCCATAAAATCAATACCCCACACATCAAAAATCTCAACGGTGAGAATTGGTGTGAGTGGCATTTGATTTCGAGCACCTAGATTGCCCGTTCGTTGACATCTATCACACGATTTACAAAAAACATATGAATCTTCAAACAAGGTGGGCCAATAAAATCCACTCTCGAGAACTTTGAGAGCGGTGCGTTTCGAACCAAAGTGGCCACCACATGCAAAAGTGTGGCAAAAGGAGAGAATGGATTGAAATTCGGAATTAGGCACGCACCTTCGCATTATTTGATCAACGCCATATTTCCATAAGTATGGTTCATCCCACACATATTGCTTAGCTACCTTCTTAAGTTTCATCTTTTGGAAATTGGACATTGTACTAGGTACTTTCCTTGTCACCAAATAATTCACTATATCCGCATACCAAGGTGTTGATTCTTCCATAGAGAAAAGTTGTTCGTCCGGAAAGCGGTCATGTAATGGAAGTTCCTCTTGAGACATAACAAGTCTACTAAGATGATCCGCAACGGTATTCTCCACACCCCTCTTATCACGAATTTCTATGTCGAACTCTTGTAACAATAGGATCCACCGAATTAATCTTGGCTTAGCTTCTTTCTTCTTTATTAAGTGTCTTAGTGCGGCATGATCGGAATACACAATAACCTTTGTACCCACCAAGTATGATCGAAATTTTTCCAACGCAAAACTATAGCCAATAACTCCTTTTCCGTGGTAGAATAATTGATTTGTGCATCATTAAGGGTCCTAGATGCATAATAGATAACATGGGACAACTTGTCCACCCTTTGACCCAAAACGGCTCCAACCGCATAATCACTAGCATCACACATTAATTCAAATGGAAGATTCCAATCCGGTGATTTGATAATTGGCGCACTTGTCAACATCTCCTTTAATTTATCAAAAGCATCCTTGCATTCCTTGTTGAAGTCGAAAGGTACCTCCTTTTGTAATAACTTGCACATCGGCATGGAGATTTTGGAAAAATCCTTGATAAACCGCCTATAGAAACCTGCATGGCCAAGAAAAGAACGGATTTCCCTCACCGAAGTGGGATATTGTAAGTTTCTTATTAAATCGATCTTTGACTTGTCCACTTCGAGCCCTCGAGAGGACACAATGTGACCAAGTACTATGCCGTGGTTTACCATAAAGTGACATTTCTCCCAATTAAGGACAAGGTTTGTGTCTATGCATCGTTTAAGAATTAGTTCAAGGTTATTTAAACAACCATCAAAAGAATTGCCATAAACACTAAAGTCATCCATAAATACCTCGATGATGCGCTCCACATAATCCGAGAATATACTCACCATGCATCTTTGAAAAGTAGCCGGCGCATTGCAAAGGCCAAACGGCATCCGTCTATATGCAAACGTTTCAAACGGACAAGTGAAAGTGGTCTTCTCTTGGTCCTCCGGTGCAATAACAATTTGGTTGTATCCCGAATAACCATCCAAGAAACAATAATAAGAATGCCCCGCTAACCGCTCCAACATTTGATCAATGAAAGGTAAAGGAAAGTGATCCTTGCGGGTTGCGGAATTAAGCTTTCTATAATCAATGCACACTCTCCATCCGGTTTGAACTCTTGTAGGAACAAGTTCATCGTCTTGATTTCGAACAACCGTGACTCCGGATTTCTTGGGTACCACTTGAACCGGACTTACCCACTTGCTATCGGAAATTGGGTAGATCACCCCCACACTTAGCAATTTGAGTATCTCTTTTTTCACAACCTCCATCATGGGAGGATTAAGCCGACGTTGAGCATCACGTACCGGCTTTACGTTTTCTTCCATTAGAATCCTATGCATGCACATGGATGGACTAATACCCTTGATATCCGCAATTGTCCACCCAATAGCCGTTTTGTGCTCTCTCAAGACTCTAAGCAAACGGTCTTCTTGTACCGGTGTGAGGTTCTTAGAAATAATCACCGGAAGCTCATCTCCATCTCCCAAGAAAGCATACTTCAAATGGTCCGGAAGCGGCTTCAATTCTAGTTTGGGTGCCTTCACAATAGATGGTACAAGTATTTCATCATTCACGGGTAAAGAAATATATGAAACATTACCCTTTTTAGCTTCTTGCAATGTCGCCAAAGCACCACACATCTCCACCAATTCCTTGGAGATTTCAACATCCAAGTTAGACAAGCCATGGACGTCCAATTCAATGCTCTTTTGTAACACCACATCAAGTTCATCCTCTCGGTTCAATTCCACCATTTGTTGCGCTAATGAATCAACCACATCAATGGAGTAAACGGAATGCACATCACTTGGGTAACGCATGGCTTCAAATATATTAAAGTGTATTATCTCCTTGTCGAATTCCATAGTGAGTGTACCCTTATCAACATCAATCTTCGTCTTTGCGGTTTTCATGAATGGCCTCCCAAGAAGTAAAGAAGTAGATGATCGGTTCTCATTGTTGTCCATATCCACCACGAAGAAGTCCACCGGAAAAATAAGCTCATTTACTTGCACTAGCACGTCTTCTACAAGCCCCTTTGGATATATGTTAGACTTGTTTGCCAATTGGATAATAACTCTTGTCTCTTTCAAAGGTCCAAGATTCAAGGAGTCATATATTTCGGCCGACATCACACTAATGGAAGCCCCCAAGTCAAGTAAAGCATGTTCAAACCTTTGCTTACCAATAGTAATTGGCACCGTGAAACCACCGGGATCCGTGCACTTTGTAGGCATCTTCTTCAATAGCATAGCCGACACACTCTCACCAACTTTAGTAATTTCATTATCAAGCAACCTATCCTTCTTTGTGCATAATTCCTTCATGAACTTCGCATAACGTGGCATTGTCTTGATGGCCTCGATGAATGGGATGTTGATTTCAATTTTCTTGAAAATATCCATGAGTGCCTTGTCTTGAGCTTCTTTCTTGGATTTAGCAAAACGACTAGGAAAAGGAGGTGGAGTAGTGAAAGTAGGAACCGGTTCCTTGGATTGGTCTTTTGGTGTGGAATTCTCCTTTGGTGCGGTTTCCTCCTTGTCATTGACTACCTCTTCACTAACTTCCTCATGATGACTTGGTCCCTCCACTTGTCTTCCACTTCTTAAAGTAACCGCATTAACATTCTCTCTTGGATTCACAAATGGTTGTGAAGAAAGTTTTGTGGATGCTTGAGATTTCAATAAATTCACATCGGTTGCCAATTGTCCCATTTGAGTTTGTAAGTCCTTGATGGCCGAATCGGTCTTTTGTTGGCTTTGTTGGCTTTGTTGGAACATAGAAGTAAGACCTTGCATACCTTGCATTAACGCATTGAGCTTGTCATCATTCAAAAAATCACGCTCCTTGACTTGTTGTGGTTGGAATTGTTGAGAACCACCTTGTTGTTGAGGTTGAAAGCGTGATTGTTGAAAACCACCTTGTTGCGCATATGGATTAGGAGCCGCCGCTTGCTTGTTTGCATAACTAAAGTTAGGATGATCCTTCCACCCGGGATTGTAGGTATTGGAGTATGGATCGTACCTTGGCCTTTGATTCGGATATAAAGCATTCACTTGTTCGGTCTCATTATCCGGAATAATTACCGCGGCCATCCTTTGCATCATAATCTCCATGTTACTTATTCTTTGATCAAGATGTGATGAAGAATCACTAACTTCATGCACTCGCCTAACCATTGGTTCATCCCTTGTGTAGAATTGTTGCGAGTTTGCCGCCATACTTTCAATCAACTCTCTAGCTTCGGTCAAAGTCTTGTTCATTAGTGCACCACCACCCGCGGCGTCAAGAAGAGACCTATCACTTGGGTGAAGAGCTTCATAGAAGTATTGGAGTATCATAACATCACTAAATTGATGGTGTGGACAGCTTGCCACCAACCTCTTGTATCGCTCCCAACATTCATACAATGATTCTCCCACTTGTTGTTTCAATCCACAAATCTCCTTGCGAATTTGAGTAGCTTTGGATGCGGGAAAATATCTCTCGAGGAAAAGTTTCTTCATCCCATTCCATGTTGTGATACTTCCGGAAGGCAAATAATATAACCATTCCTTATCATTACCCGCCAAAGAAAACGGGAAATCTTTTAACAATGCTCCATCCGCATTAGTCTCCGGTGGAAGCATAGCCATAACTATGGCATAGAAGTCCATAAGATGTTTGTTTGGGTCCTCATTCACCATGCCATGAAACTTTGGTAACTCTCTAATCAACCCCGGCTTGATCTCGAAGGTTGAGTTAGTTTGGATACACCATTGTTGTGTGTCAAGCTTGTGAGAAGCTAGGTCCTTTAGTGTACGATCAGCCATTGTTTCTTCCTCTTTGTCCGAATCACTTGATGAAGAAGGAGGAAGTGGAGTGTTAATCGCTCGAATGAAATCCTTTAGTTGAGTGCCGGATCGAAGACGTATTGGACTCGGTCTACCCCCTTTAAGCATTCACCAAAGGTATAACACCTGAAACAAGATTCTCACAAACTAAGTTAGATACGGTAAAGAATCTAACAAAGCAAGAATAAAGCAAAAAGAAAAATTAAAAACAACTAAAAAATCGCCCGTTGCTCCCGAAGAACGGCGCCAAAATTTGTTGCGTGTCGTAGGTGCAATCAAATTAATTAATACTTTACTACCTAATTAACAAGTAATATAGGGTAGTCAAGGTCGATCCCACGAGGAGCACGAGATTCTAGTTGTAAAAGTTGTCACGAAAGGGGGGTGTAAAAAGCAAAAGAAAATAAACAAAGCAATTAAAATCGAAAGTTGAAAACAATAAGAGAGACAAGACCAAGGAATCCTTCTTCGTTACGAAACAATGAATCAAGTTATGTTCTATTCTACTTGTTATTAGTCACAAATTATCACCAACCGTAGGTAAAGCAGCTAGCTCGATGCTAAACCCCTAAATCCCTTGTATCACCGGGACACGGAAGTTCTCGACTTACTAGGATTCTATTTACCAAACCACCTAGTAGTAGCTCACTCTAGATGTAATTTAAATAAACGCATTAAGATTTATGAACTTATTAGGTTAATATTAGTAGTTAGACTCTTAGATCAAGGTCTACTTGCTAACGTTGTTTCTACACACAATTGCTCCACGGAATCCCTCCGCAAGGTCTCGTGTTTGCTACTTATGTAAAGAGTCAAGAAACGATTACTTATCTCCTAACTTTCACTAGCTTTAGATCAAATTAACAAATCAATTTAGCGTGCACTCCAAACAATCTATCAATCAATCATGAATGTCTTTAAGATCATTCCTATTAGTAAAAACAAACGATAATTATGTGAAAAACTTCAAGATAGAATTTGAAAACAAAAACTTAAATCATATGTTAAGAACTAGGAATTCATCCTCAATCAATAAGAAAATTAGCTACTCATGTTTTTGAAATTCACACAAATAATAATAATTAAAAGAAGAATTTTCAAATTCACACAAGTAATTAAAAAGAAAAATCTTAGAAAAGCAAGCAAAAACACAAGTGATGTGTGTGTAGAGAGGTGTGTAGAAGTTGTAGAAAACTTCTCTATTTATAGGCTTCAATATTCTCCAAATCTTCTAAGGAATAGAATCCTTTTCCTTTTGCAATTCAATTTCCAAATCCAAGCTTTTCTCAACTCTTCCACCTTCTCTTTCCAAATTTGAGTCCAATTCTCCATCCAATTCCTAGCCCAAGTCTTCACACCCATGAGAGAAGTCCATAGAAAATTCTGGAATTTTTGCTCGCCGGAAAACTGGGATTGTGGCCGGAATCCGGCCGGAATTGTCGCCGCCGGTCACCTGAAAAAGTTCTGTCGTCGGGAGAATATTTGACGGAATATTCCGTCAGTCCTCCGTTAGGACTAACGGTCAAATGAGTCAACCGTCAGTCAACTGTTAGTCAGCAGTGTCAAAGGAATCACTGAGTCAGACTGAGTCAAGTCAGTGAGTCAGGCCGGTTCATCCCTGAATCAGATCTGAGTCAGAGTCAATTATCAGCTCCTTACTCATCTGAGTCGAACCTGTCCATAAGCCTGAACTGTTGCAGGCCATATTTTCTGCTGCACTATCTTTGTGCTTCACTAGCTCCTTAGCCAGCCATCTTGGCTCTGTATGTTGCATTTCATCACCAGTGCCTCAGTACTTCTCAACACCACTAGCACTTGCAAGCATTTTTATCAACACCAGAGGCTTATCAATACCTCCAAAGTTCTGTAATCACACAGCCATTGTGACCATGGCAGCACACCCTCTGTTTCTAGCCATAGCTCCATATCATTCCTCCACACATAATCAGCAGACACCACCAGACTACAGCTTGCAAGCTCCACTGTAGCTCACCATCAATTTCAGTTAAAACCCATAAGCACATAAGCTACACACCACCAATCTTAGCCTATAACTCCAGCCTTGCAATACATTCTTGCTGGCAAACTCTTCCATTTCAGGTTCAAGCTTCATCCATTCATTGATCTTCACAGCCTTGCCAACACATCCCTTCCTGGCATAGTGTAAGCTCGCCATTGCAGTACCAGTGGCCAACAGCAGCTCCACATGCAATTAAATATCAATCTCTGCATCTCAGCTCTTCACCATCTTTTCCACAGCTGCACCTGCATTATGGCACCAGCACAGACTCGAGCTCCATCTCGACTGCAGCTCAATTCTTCAACATAGCCTGCTCCCTGCATAAACCACATCTACAATCTATCCTCCATCTGCACCTGTAATAGCAACATTCCATTTCTGCAATTATCGGACCATGACTAACGCTCAGCTCTAGTTTAGCACCAGACTCAACTAACTCCATTGCTGCCTTCAAACACCAACATCATGCCCTTAACCATAAGCACATCCTCCTAACTGAAATCCAACCTCATAACCTGGAACAAACCCCATTGTTTGAGTCTTGTACTGCAACTGTATTAACTCACATCAGTGCCACTACCTGAGCTCACCATCAATACCCACAACTCAGCCATTTTCTCCTTCATTTCCCTTTCAATCCATGAACTCAGAAAACCCATTCTTTCCTAACCCATATTAGTAACAGCACCACCTAACTCTAGATTTTTTTCATCTCCAAATCAATAGCATCCATCAGCAGACTCACATTCTCAATTTCTTGATCTGGTCACGGTAAAGACCCATCTTCTTCCCTGGAATCATCATTAGCAGCTCGTTCTCCTTCTCGATTCACAAATCCCATTTGATTTCAAATCTCTCAGCACCGATCGATTCCATTCTGCTGTAGCTTCAATCCTCATATGAACCCTAACATCAATTTCTCTTCTCTGTTTAACATATTTGAACCCCACAGCAAACACAAATTAAGCTGAACCCATCTCTGATTTCTCTCGATTCTCTGCTTCAGCGAATCTCCAAAAACAATTACCACAAACCCTTTAGATCTGTCTATGAACTTCGAAACCTCTGGTTCTTATTTGCAGAAACAACTTCGAACCCTAATTTGTCATCTCGATTGACAAGAATGTTGTCTGCCTTCTTCTCAATTTCCAGGTGAGAGTGAAAAATGATTGAAGAGAAATAAAACCCGTTCTCGATTTAGGTCTAAGTTGAATGGGGTGGATTCGGGTACGGGTGTGGGTGTGGGTCTATGGGTTTATGCATCCATGGACATAACCCATCCATTTTACCAGCTGATAATAGCACTACATTTCTGGATAAGGGCTACCCAGTTTGGCAGCCCCTTAACTTGAACTGTCCTTTCTTTAGTACTCCTCCAATAGAGAGTAGCCCTTAACCTTGGCTGGGCTCCATATAGTATTCCCTCCTTGGTGAAATGACCTTTTTGCCCTTTTGGCTCAAATTGGGTGATTTCTTCTTCTTTTCTCCCGTGCGACTCCAAAGTAGCTATAAAACTCAAAACAAGCGTAAAATACATAATTTACAAGAAAAATAGCAAAGAAAGCATAAACTACTAGATAGTAAATTAGGTGTATTCTACACCCTATCATTGGCCGGTCCTCATCTCTCCATAATTAGGTTTTATTGCTTAATGCTCAGACGAGAACTATTTTAATAAATGATTAAACCAGCATTTAATCATCCTTTCACCAACTAGTTTATAAGGACTTTGGTGCATGCTCACTCGAGCACCTGGGAATCACATGGTCGACATCATCCCATGTAGCCAGTCCCTCTCTCATTCAGTGATTAATTTTGAGTAAATCATCAATTGATCAACAATCGATCAAAAAATAGGGTTTTAAACTCTGCAAATCATAATTGTGAGCAAGTTCAAGCACTAATAATTTTATGTTGATCCAGCAGTCAACATCTTGATTAATTATATAATGTTCAGTCCAGCTACAAAATTTTAAATTAATATTTTATTTGGTCATACTACCAATAATTTTTCAAACGAGCAATATTTGCTCAGACTATCAATATTGATTCAACTATCAATATTCGGTAATCCATCAAATGAGCAATATTTCCTCAGACGGACAGTAATATTATAAATTTTAGTTATTAAGAAAAGAACATCTGTGTGAATAAAAACGAAATCCTTGACCAATATTTTTACTTGTTTGATTCTGTTATTTATTTCCTTATTAGATTTTAGGTTAAATTAGTTTCCTAAAATCAGAAATCCCCCCGTTGTTTTATACAAGAATTCGAATACAATAACAACCCCACACCTCTCCGTGCCTTGCTTCATAGTATCTCTAGAATAATAAGAAAGTAATGTAAATGTAAATTTTGACGTACTACGACACACATCATCTCTAAAAGCCTGAAACAACTGATAAGAATTATGAGACTCACCAGAAGAAAAACATTCATCGAACCCCACATCACCAGCTTAATAGCGGGATCTAATCAGTTGGAAAGACATCTCACCTACTAGTATATATGTTCCTTCAATCTCGATGACACATTTAAGGCACCGACAATAAACTGCAATCATGTCAAGTAACAACTCTAATTTGTTCTCATGTCTAAGAAAAACCCCGTAAACAAATTCCTCACTGTAATCATTCCAAAAAATTGACCCTTCAACCCCCTTTCCTCGATCAAATAAGGAACAAGTAAAAACAAAATAAAGATAACAATAAACAACTACATTCAAACTCCATAGTCGAATACAACCATATAACTCATGTTGAGCATAGTGCAGGTAACAACACCTATGACAAGGTTCAAAAATACCTAGGTACACTGTTCAAGAATGCAAACCTCATAAGTAGGCCACAAATAATGCAAGGAGAAGCTTACTCTTAAGAATTTAAAGCAGCTTCTTGAAAGTGTGAGCATCATCATAAAAGTATATTCTTGGAACCAAGGAAAATTTCCTATTATTTTGAAGATTTCACTCCCTTGGGTGGACAACATATTTGCTACCATGAAAAATTCATTAAGCAATCTATAAAAACATGCATCATCCTTAGCTGGCATACAAATGACTAGATCACTAAACCTATAATATAAAAAGTATCCATGCACATCAATCTGATCCAGAATTATCTCTTTATAGTAATTAGACAATACAAAGGGTAAACTAACGTACATATTATTGATCTGTGACATTTTCACAAACAGGTATAACCATCATCCCCAATGTCAACAGTTTTAGCCAGCACTATGACAAATAAATTCATAAGAGACAAATTTAATCCATATCCATATTCAAGAACAATATGATGCACATAATTTCCAACGTATTTAGCCAGTAAAATCGAACACATAGTCGATACCAACAAACCAGAAATAGTTATAACAATATTGAATTAAAAAAAAACAGTAAGGTCAAAAAAACCGCTCAATAAATTGGAATTCTTTTCCGGGATCAAACATTCTATGCACATATTTAAAGATAGGGAAGACGTAATCATCAAATATTGATTTAGAACTCACCGTACCTATTTTGAGCTGCAAGGGGAAATAAACTCTAATACCTTTCAAATTCCAAGCTACACTTTGAAACATTTTATCAAACAACACCAACAATTGACTCATTAAAGAACACCAACGAGTAATAATAACACCACCATTATTTGGTATACAAACAATTGGATCATTATACCTTGAATCATATAAAAAGACTTTTAAACAAGTTTTCTACAGTATACATCCAACAATTTCAAACCCATATAAAATTTAGACCAAAATTCAGAATAACATTTAGAAAAAAACAAGAAAACCATGTAATAAGTTTGAACTCTTTTCCACAATCGAATATGCTACGAGAAAAATTGAGAACATTGGTTAAACACTCACCGGTCAATGGTTTGTAGAAAATCGCGCGGGATTTCTTTACCAACAATATTTTCGATTTGAAAATTATCCATCAAATTACTTCAATTATGGTCAAAATGCGGGGGTCTAACAACCACACCCAAGAATTCATTTGGCAATCTGAGAGGACTTACTCCAATATACTTTCTAGAGAATCAACTAGACATTCAGACTCAATCTAGAGTAAAGTATATCAAAGAGTTTAATATCTCTAACTCTTAATTCAATCAGCAATCAGCAAATAGAAATTTGCGAGCCTGATTGAATATAAGAGGAGTAACTTGAACGGTACCAAGGACCAATGTTTAAGTGTCAATCAATGTAAATCAACAACCCAAGGTCGGATATTCTAATTGATTGATCTTAACGCACAACCTGTGATATTTCAATTATATAACAAAATATAATGCGGAAAAGAAATAACACAAACACCAGAATTTTGTTAACGATGAAAACCGCAAATGCAGAAAAACACCGGGACCTAGTCCAGTTTGAACACCACACTGTATTAAGCCGCTACAGACTCTAGCCTATTATCCATTAACTTCGGACTGGACTGTAGTTGAACCCTAATCAATCTCACACTGATTCAAGGTACAGTTGCGTTCCTTACGTCTCCCGATCCCAAAGAGGATACTACGCACTTGATTCCCTTAGTTGATCTCACCCACAACCAAGAGTTGCTACGACCCAAAGTCGAAGACTTGATAAACAAATCTGTCTCACAGAAAAGTCTATAGATTGAATAAATCTGTCTCCCACAGAAATACCCAAGAGTTTTTGTTTCGTCTTTTGATAAATCAAGGTGAACAGGAACCAATTGATAATCCGGACTTATATTCCCGAAGAACAACCTAGTATTATCAATCACCTCACAATAATCTTAATCGACTAGCGAAACAAGATATTGTGGAATCACAAACGATGAGACGAAGATGTTTGTGATTACTTTTATCTTTCATATCGGAGAAATTAACCTCGAGTCAATTATTTCAATTGTGTATACTATGGTTGCCGGACATGGATTACATATGTGCAAGAGTACACAACATGACATATCCAATAATGGTTAAGTGTTCTAAACTCTTATTTCAATCATTGAAACTTTCTTAGAGGATGACAATAGCCGTTTTCACACACTATTAGCATCAAAGCAATTTTCAAGATATTGAAATAATCATAACGAAACATTCCAAGACTACACCAAATGATTGTATCACACAAACCATGTAAGATGTTACTCGGAAATTTTCACATGATATAAGATGAACTTGGTCGAAGCTAAAGCTTGCCAACACATATTTCGAGAAATATGTAAGCGAGATAAACTCAGCTCGAAATCTCAAATGTGTATATAGAAAACTATATCGTAATACGACTTATGTCTCAATATAGGAGATAGAGTAGAAATAGACTTTCCAAGTGATAGATGAGTTTCAGTCTCCACATACCTTTTGTCGATGAAGTTCCACAAGCTCGCCTTAGTAGTTCTTCGTCTTCAAATGATGATTAACGGCATGAAGTCTAAGCTCAACTACACAATCTATGTCCTAGTCCGAGACATCTATAAATAGGCTAGAAATCAAGACTTATAGTTTTTATCACTAACATTGATTGACAAACATGCTTGAGATAGCAACGCATGCGAGTTTGACCGAGCAGTGCTCTAACAATCTCCCCCTTTGACAATTTTAGTGACAAAACTATCAATACATATGGATTACAAAATAATTAAAAATTGTAGCTTCTCATCTAAATGCTTGATCTCCTTGGCATCTTCAACACGACTCGAAAAATTCGTCACTTCCAAGTACTCCATGATTCTAAACGTGTTCAACTCAGCATCATAGTTGTTGAAGATCCGTAGCGATAACAATGAGAAAACAAATGCTCTCAATCATTGTTATACAGTGTCATAATATTATTACACAACATCAAAGTTCAATTGTATCACAACTTTGACAATAATACTATGGTGATATGTATCACTCCTCCTTAGTCAATACTTCATCTCTACATGAAAACCACTCCCCCTTACATAATGATCCGTAAACCATATGTATTTGTAGTATGAAACTACACATTAATTTTCCCTCTTTTTGACAATATAAATTGGAAAAGGTACGAAAACTAGTGGGATGCTCATGAAATTTTCATAGAAATACTTCAAGACCAAAAGAGAATAACATACCAACTTATTTAGATGTAATCATAAAGCCGAAGCTAAATGCATTCACCAAGGAGTTTATAAAGATACAAGATAACCCCTATAATATTCCACAACCGCACTCCCCACAATGATTTGGCAATTAAGCACAAGTTCAAAAAGAACTCTCCCCCATATTATGTCATTCCCGAAAGAACAACAAAGGCGACCTTGCTTTTACAAAAAAAGAAGGATTTCTTTGGATATAACCAAATCACATGAAAACATGGATTTGAATCCAAAAATCTCAATTGAATCAACCACAAAAATGATCCATTTTAATTGGTCATGCTCGACATAAGAGAACTTACGGAGCAACACATTATATGCACAAAAATGTGGACTGGAGATCGACCAATACTGCGGAATACACAAGGATTCATTCTATTTTTCATCACTATTTTCACAATGACATATAATAGACTTAATCCTTGTAAACAAAAGGGCATCCTTTCTTCCAACAAAATTTGCATAATGACATAAAAGGCTTTAACTTTTGTTTGTCAAAAGTTCATTCTATCTTTTATCAATACTTTCATACGGACATTATAGAGATAACTTTTGAACAAGTATAGGACAGTCATAGGTTCATGGACGTAAACAACATATCCCATAACAATTTGAAATATATAAAATCATAAAGATTAAAATTGCAAAAATCATCTTCCAAATAACCTTAGAATTTAAATAAATAAATCTAAAAACATGAAGATGAAAACGTTGGACATAGCTATGTGTACTCACAATAATGGCTATTCCAAACCCTAGTAATCCTTCTAAAAACACAAGAAATAAATTTTCATAAGAAGTTTCCTAGACAAAATAAATCAGACAAGATCAGCAACCATGGAACGTACAAGGGCGAGTTCATCGGTTGCTTTTTTTAGCTCCTCCTTCAAAAATACTAGGTTATTTGATGTGATCTCAAGATGTTCACGTACGACCTCAAAATCCTGAAGAAGATTTCCAACCAATTGAAGAGACATCTGGATTGGAAGATCTTTTTCATGATCAATTGCTTTAAAGCAAATAACAAGGATGGGAACATCATCAAGTTCAAAGGCTATATCATCAAAGTTGTAGTAGCAGGAATTCCCACACTACACCCCTCACAAGAATTCACACAATCAAATCATTTTAAGATGAACAATTATAGTCTTTTTTGATTAAACTCACAAATGTTACAAGATAAAAAGGGAATAAGCTAAAGAATTAACAACCGCTCTAAACTTTCTCTCTCTTAATGACTTGACCAACACTCGAAAAAGCTCTCCCCTCTCTTAAGCCTGTTCGGCCCTTTATATAGGACATTACATAGTGGATGACAGCTAAGCTGTCCTTTATTTTCGGGGATGACTTGCGACATTCTCGCGAGTATATAAATGTTAAATCTCGCAACACTCCTTAATCTCGCTAGATCTTCACATCTTTCTCGTGTTCAGGCTGTCGTCATCCGTTGCGTCATTTTTTATTTTCCATCTGCGACATCTTCGCAATGTGTTGTTTATGGATTTCGCAAGGATGTTGGTGTTGCGATATTCTGATCATACATCTTGCCTCTTCTCATGTCTTCTCTGCGAAGGAGAGAATGTCATGAGAACTAATACTTTCAAAATGCCGCAGCTGTTCATTTTTTCATACTTTTCTGTTTTGACATGATGTTGTACTTTTACGCAGAATTTATTACACGTATCTCTTCTTCCATCCATTTCTTGACACGTCTTTTTCAACCGCCACTTCTCAACCGTTCATGTCTACTTTTCGCATTAAATGTGTTTGCCTTTTCGAGAATCCTTCTCCCTATATATATCTTTCTTACTCCTCTCTTCTTATTTTTTACTCTCCTTCTTGTTTTCTCTGCAATTTTTCTTCTTCATCTCTCCGTAACTTTTGCTTCTGCTACTGTAAATCTTCTTCTTTTTACTTTATTTAATCTTCAATCTTATCTTCATTCCCATACTCTGAAGATGCCTCCAGTTGGTCGAAGATATGAAAGTCTTCAGGAAAAAGTTCAGAAAGATTTTGAAGAGAAACGTTTCATATTATCCACTATTCCCGATCAAGAATCTAAATCCATTCTTTCTGCCAAACTGTTTGCTGATCATCATTGTGATGATCAGAAAATCATAATTCCGCTAGGTCAGATTCTCGCTGGCCTTCCCATTCCTCTCTATGACCCTGATCTTCCCCTGTTTTATGAAATTCTTGCTCATGCGAAATTCTCGCGAGACATCTACCAGTTGAGCGGGGATTGTATCCGCTTAATGCTTGAATTAGCCAACCGGGGTGCTGGTAAGGGGTCTCTTTACCCAAAAGAAGTCATGGATCCTGAATTTGTGGACTTAGAGATATGCGCTGAAAAATATACAGTAGAGAGCTTCTTCGAAAACTATGAGGTAATAAACATGAAGAATGATAGAACTCGCTGGGGTGCTCGTTTGAAGAGAAAAGAAAATGTTGCCAGCGATAAAATGCTTATGCAAGACATCGATTGGCATTCTGGCAAAAACAATATTCCTCGCCACTCTAAGGACGATAGGTGGTGCGTTTTTCCACTAGCTTTGAAAGGACCTTACATTTCAGGTTCAAATGTGCTCCCTGCGAATCTCGCCAATTATCAACCTTGGGTATTTAACTGGCCCGAGAAAGCGAAAGAGGTACACTTCTTAAATTTCGCTCCGCTTATGATCTTTACTCCTTTTTATATCTGTTAATCTTGCGAAATTTTCAGATTATCAAGCTAAGAAAAAGTTACAAAAGGAATGCTAAGCCAAGTACTCTAGCGGCGCTCCGTTCGATCACGGATGAAGTAAGAAATACTTTTTTTTTTAATTATTTTTAACAATATTGTTGCCTCTGTTTCTTATCTTCATTCGTGTGCGAAGGTTGGTGTTGAAGTTGTTGGAGAAGAAGAAAGTTCTGAGATTGCGAAGGCCAAGAGTAAGTAAGGGTCTTCTTCGCAAGGGGAAGTCCGCTGCCCCACCTTCAAAGAAACGAAAGATTCATTCCCCTTCTCCTTCAAATCCTCAATCCAGCGAAAGCTATGATGATGAAGATAATGATGATGTTGATACTTCTCTCGCAAAGGAGAATTCTCCAACTGAATCTTCTATGGCGCAACTGTCCAGCATCTTCTCTGACTCCATGCAAGGAATTGGAGATGATCATCTCTCTAGTACGTGCAAAGCTCTCACGAGTATCTGTGATGCTCCTTTACTAGAGGGTAATGAGTCTCTTCATGGGGTCTCCAGATCAGTGACTCCCAGCTTTCTAAATTCGCTTGGTGTCTTGGTATGTCTTTGTTCCCTTATTTCTTCATAATTTTGATTTTAAGTTATATCTTGATAATTTCTTTACTTTCCTTAATAGTCCTAGGAGAGCTTCCTTCGTTGTTGCCTCAGATCTTGAGAAAAGGCGCAGTATTCTCGAAAGAAGAATCTTCAACTTCGCAAGAAAAATGAAGAATTGGAAACTGAAGTCGTTGCTCTTCGCAAGAGAAATGAAGAATTTGAAACTGAAGTTGCTACTCTTCGCGAGAAGACCAAGCAACTAGAAGTCGATTCTTCCACTCGGAAGAATAAGATATCTAGTCTTCAAAGCGCCAACCAACAACTTTATGGTATGAGACTTTTCTCTTTTCCTTTGTTTTGTTCTTTCATTATCTTCCCTTATCTGACTTACCATTTTCGCAGACGTTTATAACCTTTCTGATGAAGCCATTCTTCTTCACTCATTCCCTGATCCTATGGATAACAATGCCCTTCTTGATCACCTCAACGATTCTTTGAATAGTTTTTCAAATAACAAGATTAAATCTCTTCCTCTAAACGAACTTCAATCCAAATTTCGCCTCTTAGAAATTGATCATAGATCTAGTTTAGGCTTAGCCAACCAATTTAAACGTCTATATCTTAGTTCTAAAGAGAAAATTAATACTTTAAGGAAGAAAATCAGTGATCTCATAGATGACAAAGATCGCATCGCTAGACAAGGTGCTCAAGCATTAGCAAAATTCCAAAAGACTCTTCTTGATTCAAATTGAACGGGATGAATCCATCTGCAAAAATGCTATACTTAGCGAAAGAGAGAATCAAATTCGCTCCCTTCTTCTCATAAACAATGACGATGAATTCGCTTGGGCTACGAAGGTTCTAGATGACGCCAGAAATAATTTAGGTGTTAACGTTAGTCTTCAAGCTGAGCATACGGACTTGATTAGAGATATGATTTCTGAAAAAGAAGGTTGTTAATTATTCTTCTTTATTTAACTGTTTGCTTTTTATGAAGTTGTCGTTAAGTTGTTGATTCATTGTCATATGTTCGCAGAGGCTGAAGAGAGATTTCGCAAAAGAATTGAAGAACTTGAATCTGAGAAGGAGCAGCTCGCAAAGGACCTTTCTTCTAGAAATGACAAATATTCTAGATTGAAGAGGCAACTACAAATTACTGTTGCGAATTTCACGAATGATGCTACTCTTTTTCGCAATCAGACTATTAAGATGGTCTGCGACGACAACAACATTCCTCATTCTACATATCCTTGCCTCCTTGATGAAATCCCTAATAATGTGCCTTCTTTGGATATCTCTGACAGTGATGCTAGTGAAGAAGAGGAATCTGATGAAGATGAAGAAATAGAAGGATCTGATGAAGATGAAGAAAATGAAGAAGAAGAATCAAACAAGAAATAATTCTGTTTTCTTCTTTCTCTTTTTGTAATATCTGTACATTCATTCTTTTAATCTTCTATTTTTGTAATCTTTTGCTGCGAGTTTCTTGGATCTTCAAATACAAGCTCTACCTTTGTTGTTCCTTTCTGCACATTGTTAAAAGAATAATTCTTTTTTGCAATACAGTTAATCAATATATTATCAATCTTTCATTTTATGAGCGCGTAAATCTATCATATGAAGACAAATAACATGTTTTTATTCTATACATTCCCATACTTGCCTCTGTTATTTGCATTCAAATGAGAGATTAAGCAAGTTACTTTCGAATAGTGATATGTATTCATGCCTCAATCTCGCAGCTGTTGCTGCTGAATTTTCGCAAGTAAGGAAATCTTGGTTTCTTCCAAGATTTCCTTTTTTATTTTTCTTTTATGTGGTCTTATTTTGCCTTCCTATTTAAAGGTCTTATTGCGCCACCTCTTGTCATTGCGACAAAATCGCAGGACGTCTTTGCATTTGCATGCAAAAACCCATTGATCTTGCCTTAACTTTTTCTTTAAAATTTTTGTTGCGACAATATGACAGGCCTAAAAATTCTTGCGAAAATAAAGCCCCATGACATTGCCGTCTTGCGATGAAATCGCAGGACGTCCTTACACTTTCATGTACTGACCCATTGATCTCGTCTTATCTTTGTCTTTTGTATTATTGCCTCTTCAGGATTGTCGCACAAATATGATAAGCCTAAATTTTCTTGTGAAAATAAAGCCTCATGACATTTGCGTCTTAAGACACTTATCAGCTCCCTAACGGAGGGTGCCGCCCTTATCATCTCCCTGGTTGCCCCTTCAAGGAGGCGTACTTCTGCCATACAAGGCTATCTCCTCCCATCCGGTCTTAACAACAACCAGTTGTTTTCACATCCTCTTATCTGTTTTACCTATAGGGCTTATGGTTACGAGACTGCACCCTAAGTGGAGTTTTCTTCGGGCCGAGTGCAGCATATGCCAAGACTTGCCAAGAATGGCCGAGATACTTCAAATGCCCCAGGCACTCTTGGCTCAACCGTGTACCTCGGCGCCTTGGTCAAATGCTGACTCCTTAGAAGAGACCCTCGGTCGTCCAATCTAAGTCATAAGCTTAGATTGAAAATCCAAGGTAACTCTCCTAGATGGGCTTTATTGACCCCAATTCTCCATGACTCAGGTTCCAGGGGCGGTGTAACCTTTTTCCTGAGCCATGCAATAGGTACCCTCTTCTGTGACGCACTTTAGGTCTTACATTTGCCTCTTGCGAAATTTTGATTTCGCGAACTAGGGTGTACGCCATAGTAGGTTCGCCTCTGTCTGATTATTTTGTTGATTCTTCTGCATATAAGCTCTTTTGTAATTTCGCAATCTCATCTTTATCATTCATAAAATATATTTTCTTCTTCTGCATATCAGCTCTTCTTTCGCAGTCTCATCTCTGTTATTTATAAGAAAAAATTTCATAAATTATTTTTTTTATTTTTTTTAAAAGATCAAACCAATCATACATTTTTCTTTCACCTCCCAATTTCTACCTCGGCAGTCAACAATTACATTTATTCTTTAAGTCTCTTACTTCTGCTACTTTCTGCTTCTGCATTTTTGTCTGTTGCGAAGCCTTCGCCACTTCTTATCTTCATCATACATTGGTTTCGCAGTATTTCTTCTTCTCTCTTTTCTATTATATCTACCATCAATCTTTCACCTTTTTTGTTTTTCTTTGATGTTGTGTTTCCAATTCTTCTTCTTCGCATCACTTTCTTCGTAAGATTCTATATCAATTTCATAACACTTCTTTCCTTCAACCCAATCTCCTTTTATGATGCCAACACCAGTGGGATGAGGGAACTTGATACATTGATGAAAAGTCGATCCCACACCTAAAATCTCATGTAACCAAGGTCGTCCAATCAATGCGTTGTATGGTGATTCCACATCAACTACACAGAATAAAATTTCAGAGGATAATCCTTTCAGTGGAATTCGCATATGAACTTCTCCTTTAGGCTTATTTGCAGTACCGTTAAAATCATAGATTTTGTAAGTTGAAGGTATTAGATCTTCATCTTTCCCTCCCATAGTTTTATAAGTATGATAAAAAAAAAATATTCACGGAACTTCCAGTATCGATCAAAATTCTGTTGATTGCCCATGAATTCTCGGCTTCATCATCTTCATCCTCGCTAGGTTTTGGGTTAATCTCCAATCTTACCACTAATGGGTTGTCGTGCATTTCTCCACCCTCAGGTACTTCTTCAGCGGTAAAAGAGATAGTCTGCTTTTGCCATTCTTCCAGTGGCGATGTCTTCGCAATGTTCATTATTTCTCTATCATCGCCATCTCTTGCGAAAACCCTGCTGAGAGTGTTATCATGAAAATCTTCAATCGTCTTGTGTGAGTGTACAATAGAGTTACAAAACAGATTATTTGCCTTTGCACCAATTTCAATCACAAATGTTTCTCTTTCTTTTGCTATGTTTTCTTTGCGAATATCTGGAGGAGGTGGTAATGCTTGAGTTTGCGTTTGTCCTACTAGAAAGTGATTTAATTTTCCCTGATCTATCATCCCGAGAATGATCCTCTTTATATTTCTGCAGTCATTTGTTGTATGTCCATGGAAATGATGATAAGAGAAAAATTCATTACTTCTGTAGCTTGGAGGCGGTTCACTCCCCATGTTCCATGGTGCGGGTATGTTTTTGGTAGGCCTCGAATGATGTATAAATTTATGACCTACATGTTATAATCCGCAAGTGCACGGCGTCTATTGGAGACGCGGCAAGTACGGGTCGATCCCACAAGGACTAGGGTGTGCTCTTATATGTGATCTAAGGCTTGCCTAAACTGAGTTTCAAGTGACAGAGTAACAAAAGGGTTGTAACATAGATATTTTTGTGCCAATACGGCTGTTTTTGAACTGTGATGACTCTAACTAAGGTAAAGATAGTGACAGAGGGGTTACTAAGGTCTCCAAATCCTCCACTAACTCCTATTATGTGATCAACTATGTTGAAGCTCTTGTTCCTATGTCAGATGAGTGAAGATTGTCAATTCTACCACTCATTTAAAGGGTTTCACCTAGTGAAACTTCAATACACAGCTAAGGGTACTAACCCAGAGCATTAGTTATCTACTTAAGTATAACTAATCAAAGGAATTAGCCTATAACTCTAAGGATTGAGCTGCAGCATACTAAACACAAGTGTAACCTAACTACAATGCATCCATGGCGTTGGTATGCATTGTGAGAGAAGAGTGTTAGATGCTAGGATTGAAGTTATCTAATTCAATTAAGTTCTCAAGAACATTCAACAAATTGAACTCAAAACAGAGAGTTAGGGTTTCAATGAAACCCTAGCACCAAACTAGAACATAAATTAACACAAAATACAACTATTGACTGCACTGGCTAATCCAGGCGTGAGCAAAAATCATCTTCTACCTCTCATATTTATACATGCAGGAACTCAAAACTACCAAACCCTAATTTCTTTTTAATTCGAAAAAATAAACAAACCCATACCCTCAATCACTTCTCCCTTCTGCTTGTGCGGCTCTGAGTCATCCCTCCATTGATTGATTGAACGAAGCCCTAACCCTAGTTCTTTTTATCTCAGACATAGCTTCTAGGGAAGAAGCTATGAGTGAGATAAAGAGAAGCTAGGGGGAAGGTGGTTGCTGTAGTTGTTGGCTGGTATGGTTGTGGTGTCAGGCGACATGGTGGAGGAGATGGAAGTGGTGCGGCTCTGCAAAGGTATGGGGGTGGAGCTCTGCAGAGGAGAAGAGAAGAAAGAGAAAGTGAGGAGAAGACTAGGGTTGCTCGAGTGGGGGTATAGGGTAGGTAATTTTGCTGTGAGGCACAAACATCAACGGACGATGCGACAGGCCGAGCGAGCGTTGGATGAGGCGGCTATGATCTGAACGGTCGAGGATGGTGAGCGGTTTTTTGAAGCGATTTGGTGTTGCACGGAGCATCAAGAGATGATGTATAGTGATGGAGCGACCGTTGGATGTAGCTGGAGGGAGATCTCAATGGCTCAGAGTGAGCGGGCTCGGATCCGGGTCATGGGTAGCTCTAGCCCAAGTCTTCCTTGTTGGGTTGCAACTGATTTGCGCGCGGGCTTTGGCTATCTGCTCCATAGATGTTTGACTTCAATTCTTCGCTCTTTAGCTCCTCAGTTTCTCCGGACTTTATTTAGTACCTAAAAACACAAAATTAATTAATGTAAATATTTATTCTTGAAAACAAAGAAAACACAGAATCTGGGATAATATCTGAGTTATAAGCGCAAAAGATGAGTAAAATGCCAATAAAAAGGTGTATAAATATGCACTATTTGGCACTCATCAAATACCCCCAAACCTGAATTTTACTTGTCCTCAAGTGAAACAAAAATAAGAAATCCTAACTATACCCCTGTCGCAGGTCTCTCGAATGCATTTAGCATATGCACTAAGCCTTTAAACCCCTAGGTGTCCCTAGTGGACGAGTTGTAGTCTCGTGAGGGTTTACCAGAGGTGTACCCACAAAACCTTCTCCAACTTCAGAGTGTAAAAGAGTCTCAAGCATCCAAGGAGCTATGAGGACATAGAGTTTCTGCATGCTAGTAACAGAAGTTAGAACTATTAAAGAACGCATTCTCATCCTTAAGTGCTGAGCGAGAAGTAACCATACCATATGAAAGAATTCGGATTCGATTGTGATTATAAGTCTCAACTTCTGCCTCACCATTAGGGTTTTATGATAATTGCACTCAAAAAGATTGCTTTTTAGTCTCTCATGTGTGCGGGCGGGAGTAAAGAGAGAAATCCCGCACACGTTGTAGGTAAGAAGGATAACCTTCCGAAGTAAAATCTGGAGACTCCACAGAAGTGTGGACAAAAAGAATCTTTTTCTAATGATCTCTAAGAAAGGAAATCAACCATTAGCAAGGATGGGAGTACTCACTACCTTCTCACCCGATCGGCAATTAATATCACTCTCTCGTAAGAAACCATAGAAACGTCTTCCATCTTCGGTCTTCACTTGTTGATGACGAACTTCTGAACTTTACAAAAACTTGAATAATATTTTTTTTTTTTTTTTTTTTTTTTTTTTTTTTTTATCTAGCATAGTACATGAAACGAAAATAAACACACAATTTTTTTTTTTTTTTTTTTTTTTTTTTTTTTTTTAAGTTACAATAAAACGATAAACTCAATTTTTCACAAACTTCATTAATTCTCATCCTATTTTCTTTCTTTTCTTTGCATAAACCTTGGACTATATCAATTTTTCTTTCAATATTCTGATTCTGCTCCGGTTGCTGACGATGATGTGTTTCTATGGTCTTGCTGATTGAGAGAGAGAGAGATGCTAACGGCAAATCGGTATTTAGAAGGAGTTTTCATCTTTAGACGTCACCCTCATGATTGACAAAAACTAGCACTCAAGAGATCAAAAGTAGTGCTGAAATTGGTGCGAAGTTGGGTAGCTCACCATTCCTACCCGGAATTTACGTACGGTGACACACACTCTAACAAACTTTTTCTAGAAAGTTGCAAAAAAATTGAAGGTTGGTGCCTCACTTGATGTAAAATGGGTAGTCTCCACTATGGGTGATCACAATTCTACTACCGAATATCTAAACAAAGACCTAATTCGCCCTCCGGTATGGTTAAATCCAACTTTAACGCTCTAATCAACTAAGAAACCCGATTGTGTTCTCCTAGTACTTCCAATTTCTGTTATTTCGGTCAGATTCTCTATGTAAACATAGCTAAAAGCATGCTAGTGACTCTAAAATCTCTAAGAGTTGGAGGTTTGCAAAAAGTTTTTGAATTTTTTTTTTTTTTTTTTTTTTTTTATTATTTTTTTTTTTTTGAAAATAAAAGGTAAAATAAAAGACTAAAAACTCTAAATGCAAATGCAAATGTACCCCCAAACCTAAATCAAACATTGTCCTCAATGTGTCTACATATAGAAAAAATTTAAACAAATCACATACCATGAGAACTATGTTGATAAGAGAAAAGGGAAGAGATTACCTAATGTCGGCGGGAGCAAGGTTGAGCTTCGTTAGTCAAGGCAAAATCCAACATTCTCGTGGAGATCATATCGATTAGCACAATATATGCACAAGAAGACTCAACCGATTCAAGAAAGAAAAAATTAACAAGTCCTACAAAAATTTACTAACGATCTAAAGAGTTGAGGTCAACCCAATAGAAAATATGTACAAACATTAACAAATATAACAAGAAAATGGGCTTTGGTTTGTTTGGGATTTGGTTTGAATGGGCATTTTGGTTTATATGGGTTTTTTGGTTTGTTGGGAAAGTACAGCCCATTTGATGTTAAATGCCCAACGAGAATATGGGCTCAATGGGATTCATTTGGTTTTGTTGGGAGCTTTGGCCTGGGTTATGAAAATGCACAGCCCAGAGGTAGAGCCCAGATGCACAGTAAGGCTTGACAGATGTGGGTTTAGCTAGCCCAGGTTGGGTTCAGTGGGTGTGGACAGCCCAGCAGTATGGCTTAGTATGTGGGCTGAAGTTATTGCACAGCCCAGTTCAGTTAACCCAGTTTGAATTTTTTGTGGGCTCAGTTGTTTTGCAGCTTAGGTTGATGGCCCAGTGTGTGGGCTGGTTTACTCACAGAGCCCACGGTGTGTTAGCCCAGCAGATGGGTTCTAGCCTAGATGATGTGGGCTCGAGATGCATGCACAACCCAAAGAAGATGCTTATGTGGGCCGAAAGTTCGAGCTAAGCCCAAAGTAAGTGGGCTTCAAACTTATGCAGCCAAAATGCTTTCGGTTTGGCTTGGCAATTAGTAACCCGATGATTGCAGTTTGGTCTTGTGTGCGGCCAGTTTGCAGGTTTGCACGGCTTGGTCGTGGGTGTGCACACATCCGACTATCCAAGCCCTAACTCAAAGCTGTGGGGGCTAGTCACTCCAAGCCCGACTATAGCTTAACTACCAACTCAACTCACAGTGCGGGCCGGAGTGAGCAATTCGGGGCTTGTTGGGGCCTCTGGTTTGGTTAACCTTAGTATTCACAGAGTATGCTCAAGTTGCATTCTTACAAGCACAGTTAGACACAGAGTCGCAATGCACAGGACTTGCAGTTCAGGGTTTGCTCAAAGGTGTGCTCCGAGTCACTCAAGTGTCACAGTTGCCTTATGTTGCAGTCAGAGGTAGACATTTACACGCATAAACCCTAGAATGAAAATGGCCACATGTTCACAAATAAATGCACACAAGCACGGGGCAGATGGCTCACTAGGCATAAAGCAAGTCAATACAGCGCTTACACAGAATTGTTATTCAAGCCTTGCAGCTACAGGGGACTGGCAAGGGTTGTTTGGCTCACGGGGTTGCGGTATTGAAGACTTTCAAAACATTTGCCAGGTATCCCACTTCACAACGATTACAAGTTACTCATCAAATACACAGTGCTTGTATTTTTACTGAGATGCTCAAGACTTGACAAATTAGCTAATGCACGATGCACGACTTAGCAAAAGTTCTAGCAAGATTTCAGGTATTTGATAACTCACACAAGGTCTCAGCATTTGAATAGATCATGTCAACAGGGTCAGCAGGGTGCAGATGCCTCACACAAGGTCTCAAGCATGCATACAAGGCACAGGGAACAGGTTTGAAAACATAGGGTACAGGGCAAATGGGTTGTCACAGCTTGGCTCATGCTCAGTTTATGCTCAACTGACTTGGCTTTCCAAGTTATGACCCAACACTTGCAGCTTCAGGGGCTAGCAAGGTGGTTTCACACATGCTCACACAAGGGTGTTTGCTAGCTTAACATATTCTGTGGAGTGATGGAGTCACTTACCTGAGTTTGCAGTTTGCTCAGAGCTTTGTGACTCAGGCCCTGCGCTTTTTCTTGGCCTTCTAGGCTTTGCTCAGCAGCAGCAGCAGCCAAGTAGCAACTCAGGTACCTGTTGCTTAGAGGGAAAATTCAGTTCTCATAAAAGTGCAACTTAAAGCAAAGAGAGTTGAAAATTAACACTGGCACATGCTCTGAGAGTATTTTGGACTGTCAGGGAATAGTAGTTACAGGTAACGCTAAGATGCAAGAGCAAATGAACTAACTAGACTACAAAGCTAAGATGCAGAAGTGGATGAAGATGAGCAAATATAAGAGAACAGGGTAGTGACAATTTGCAATACAAACTACACTAAGTTATAGCTACAGATAAAGATGCAAAAACAGTGAAGATGTAAACATGATTGAATGCAAAAACAGATAGAATATGTACAATTTCAGTGATAGAGAACAACTACAGGTAGAGAACAATTACAGATAGAGAACAATTACAGGTAGAGAAGTAAACAGATAGAGAACAACTACATGATACTAATACAGGGTTAAAGATGACAATGCACGGTGAGTATGTACAGGGGATAGAATGAAATTTCAGTGAAGCAAGCAATGAATCACAGGGCACACGCCAAGTCCCCGGCAACGGCGCCAAAAACTTGGTAGGCCTCGAATGATGTATAAATTTATGACCTACATGTTATAATCCGCAAGTGCACGGCGTCTATTGGAGACGCGGCAAGTACGGGTCGATCCCACAAGGACTAGGGTGTGCTCTTATATGTGATCTAAGGCTTGCCTAAACTGAGTTTCAAGTGACAGAGTAACAAAAGGGTTGTAACATAGATATTTTTGTGCCAATACGGCTGTTTTTGAACTGTGATGACTCTAACTAAGGTAAAGATAGTGACAGAGGGGTTACTAAGGTCTCCAAATCCTCCACTAACTCCTATTATGTGATCAACTATGTTGAAGCTCTTGTTCCTATGTCAGATGAGTGAAGATTGTCAATTCTACCACTCATTTAAAGGGTTTCACCTAGTGAAACTTCAATACACAGCTAAAGGGTACTAACCCAGAGCATTAGTTATCTACTTAAGTATAACTAATCAAAGGAATTAGCCTATAACTCTAAGGATTGAGTCTGCAGATATACTAAACACAAGTGTAACCTAACTACAATGCATCCATGGCGTTGGTATGCATTGTGAGAGAAGAGTGTTAGATGCTAGGATTGAAGTTATCTAATTCAATTAAGTTCTCAAGAACATTCAACAAATTGAACTCAAAGCAGAGTTAGGGTTTCAATGAAACCCTAGCACCAAACTAGAACATAAATTAACACAAAATACAACTATTGACTGCCCTGGCTAATCCAGGCGTGAGCAAAAATCATCTTCTACCTCTCATATTTATACATGCAGGAACTCAAAACTACCAAACCCTAATTTCTTTTTAATTCGAAAAAATAAACAAACCCATACCCTCAATCACTTCTCTCTTCTGCTTGTGCGGCTCTGAGTCATCCCTCCATTGATTGATTGAACGAAGCCCTAACCCTAGTTCTTTTTATCTCAGACATAGCTTCTAGGGAAGAAGCTATGAGTGAGATAAAGAGAAGCTAGGGGGAAGGTGGTTCTTTGTAGTTGTTGGGTCGGTATGGTTGTGGTGTCAGGCGACATGGTGGAGGAGATGAAAGTGGTGCGGCTCTGCAAAGGTATGGGGGTGGAGCTCTGCAGAGGAGAAGAGAAGAAAGAGAAAGTGAGGAGAAGACTAGGGTTGCTCGAGTGGGGGTATAGGGTAGGTAATTTTGCTGTGAGGCACGAACATCAACGGACGATGCGACAGGCCGAGCGAGCGTTGGATGAGGCGGCTATGATCTGAACGGTCGAGGATGGTGAGCGGTTTTTGAAGCGATTTGGTGTTGCACGGAGCATCAAGAGATGATGTATAGTGATGGAGCGACCGTTGGATGTAGCTGAGGGAGATCTCAATGGCTCAGAGTGAGCGGGCTCGGATCCGGGTCATGGGTAGCTCTAGCCCAAGTCTTCCTTGTTGGGTTGCAACTGATTTGCGCGCGGGCTTTGGCTATCTGCTCCATAGATGTTTGACTTCAATTCTTCGCTCTTTAGCTCCTCAGTTTCTCCGGACTTTATTTAGTACCTAAAAACACAAAATTAATTAATGTAAATATTTATTCTTGAAAACAAAGAAAACACAGAATCTGGGATAATATCTGAGTTATAAGCGCAAAAGATGAGTAAAATGCCAATAAAAAGGTGTATAAATATGCACTATTTGGCACTCATCAGTTTTCCATTAGGATTATAGCTTCCCATATCTTCTCCACACTAGCATTCAAAGGTGGCATTTTGATTTCTTCCCATATTATCTTGTGACTTTGCTGTCCTCTGTGATAGTTTTGTCTCTGACCTCCATAAGTTTCTTGCGGTTGATCAAGTCTTTGGATTTTGTAATTTCCACCACGGCTATAGAAGTTTCTCTCTCTCTCGAATTCTTCTTGATCACGACTCCCCATAGCTACTAGATTTTAATGATTATCATCCATTATCCTCTCTTGTTGCCCTTGCGAGGTGCTCGCCACTGTATTTATTAACTTGGGTAACAAACTTGCATTTGCTGCTCTTGAACTTGTGTTCTCAATGGGGTATGATTCCATCTCATTTTGCTTTTCCTCAAGAGCAATATACTCCTCTTGAAGTTCTCGCAACTCATCCATTGTGATCGTATTCTTGAGTCTGAAAATTTGAATGTATAATAGATTGGTTGCGAACATAGCGTTGATGAATGACATAATGAGATATCTTTCATCCACACGACCAGCCATATCACTACACATTGTCTTCCACCTCACAGTTAGATGCTTCAAGCTTTCGCCAACCCTTTGCTTCAACCCAAATACATCTTCAATGCCAGGTCGCGAGGAATTGTTACTTATACACGCCCCTAAAAATGTAGCTTGTAAATGGTTGAAAGATGTTATAGTATTCTTTGGCAAACCTTCAAACCATTTTAAGGCCTCTCCTGTTAAACTTGATGCAAAATATTTGCACAATATTGCATCATGATTCTCCCATTGTAACATACATCTCACATAAGCTTTGATGTGTTGTACTGCACAAGTTGTTCCATCGAAAATGTTGGTTAACGCAGGTAAATTGCACTTTGGGGGTATTCCTCCTAATTGTACTTCTTGTGTGAATGGAGTTTTCGCGGCTTCCTCTATGGCTTCATCTAGTTGTCTTTTTCCTCATTCTCTTTTATTATTTATCATTCCTCTCATTTCCGCTAACTCTCTCAAAATTTGTTCATTTATACCAGAATTTGGATCCATTGGTCTTTTTAAATCCGCCTCTCTTCTTCTGCGTTCATCTCTGTTTTGACTTTCTTGTTCATCATTTTCTTCTCGTCTTTCTCTGCGATCTTCTCTTTCACTTCTTTCATGAATTCGCACACCATTATATCTCTCATTTTCTCCTCTTTGCCGCCTTTCAGTTCTCCTTTGTACTCTATCATATTCTTCATTGATATTAACATTATTGCGATTTCGCTCACGCCTCCTTTCTCTATTATCATGATTATTCTGTCGAATTGCCTCTTGTAGTTCTTGTCCTTCCACTTCTGCTCTTAGTTTTTCCCTCTCGCGAGCTAGATGTGCTTGTTCAGTATAATGTCTTTCAATTTCATCTTCAATTACTCATTCATTTCTTTGTATTTCTCTCCCATGTAATATTCTCCTTCCTTCTTCCTGATTTTCTTCGCCATCTTGATTATTTCGCCCCTGACGGTGTCTATTTCCCCGATTTCTATCATTTTGCCCGTTTTGAAGAGTTTCAGCACGTTGGATATAACGATCTTCCATTATTTCTCTTCCTTCGCGACGTTCTTCGCTTGGATTTTGTATTCCCTCTCGAGTTTCTTCATTAACATTTTCTATAGGCAAATTTTGTCTTATTTCTTCTCTAACTGATCTTGAACTTGATCTTGTAGTGCTTCTTGACCTCCTATTTTGTAATCTCATGTTTTCCATCCTCAATTCATGATTTTGCCTTGTCAAATTCTCACGTTCTTCCGCTTCTAACCTCCTTTCTTCATGTATTGTTTGCCTCAATGCCTCCAATGCTGCAATCTCTTTATTTCCATGAATTATTCCTCCAATTACTTCTTGGTCTCTCTCCTCTTGTCCATTGCCTCCTAATTGCTGCTCTTCTCCCATTTCATCTACAGAATCTGATCGCCAAGTATGTACACTCACTTTGTCATAATCCACGGTTCTATTTTGTATTGGTGTACATTGAATTGGCGGTTGAACTCGATTTTATCCATTGTTCCTTGTATTCATTCTTAAAGATTCCCCCATCTCGTCTCTCCCTTCTCCATCAAGTCTCCTACTCCTTCTAACAGTTGTTGGTTGTTTTGATGCATGTCTTCTTCTAGCCATTTTTCAATCTTAGTGAATTGTTGAAAATTATATGAAATTCCTTCCCTATTACTCCAAATTCTTTCAAATCACAATATCAATCTTCAATCAGTCCCTGTTTCCGGCGCCATATATGTAGTAGCAGGAAATCCCACACTACACCCCTCACAAGAATTCACACAATCAAATCATTTTAAGATGAACAATTATAGTCTTTTTTGATTAAACTCACAAATGTTACAAGATAAAAAGGGAATAAGCTAAAGAATTAACAACCGCTCTAAACTTTCTCTCTCTTAATGACTTGCCCAACACTCGAAAAAGCTCTCCCCTCTCTTAAGCTTGTTCGGCCCTTTATATATGACATTACATAGTGGATGACATCTAAGCTGTCCTTTATTTTCGGGGATGACTTGCGACATTCTCGCGAGTATATAAATGTTAAATCTCGCAACACTCCTTAATCTCGCTAGATCTTCACATCTTTCTCATGTTCAGGCTGTCGTCATCCGTTGCGTCATTTTTATTTTCCATCTACGACATCTTCGCAATGTGTTGTGTATGGATTTCGCAAGGATGTTGGTGTTGCGATATTCTGATCCTACAAAAGTTATCTTCATTTTTTTTTCCTTCCATTGTGTACTTGCTCAATCAAACCCAGGAGACCTCTTGCCGTTACCGTACCGGTATATATAAAAAAAAAAAACTTGACATGTATTTAAAGGATTTTCACAAGAAAGCCTTAGGGTTTCTTGTAGACGTTTTGGTAACGGACCGGGTGCACATATTCAAGGTTATGACCCATATAGCAAGACTAGTGAATGGATGGAGCAACCAATGATAGGAATTTTTGATACAAAGTAACTCGACTGTCATTCTAAGAAGAACAAACTAGCATTTTTAAGAGGGCATTAGGTAAACAGTTTACATCAAAACTGTTTGGAGCAGAAACACAAGAAAAGAGATTAATGTCATCACAAACATACAACACAGACCATTTATCAAGGAGAAGGTATCTTCTCATGAGTTATGTGTATCTTCTCATTGGTCCATAGAGAGGATACACATAAAAAAATAGTCAAGTTGTATGTTGATGAACATGAAGTTTTATGGGACTCTTTATTTCGACATTTGTGAACTTTTTTGTTGTTGTTTTGGGTTTGGCGAATCGCACTTCACTTTTTTGTTCCCTCTTGTATTCATTGGGTTGAGGTACCCCTCTTAAGTACCTCTCTTTTAAGTATCATGTTCAGATTTGGAGGCTGGAGCATCAACAGTAAAGTTCTCGCCTTCCTCTCGCATTTTCACCCAATGTGTAAATTTCCAGAGAAGGGGATAACATCATGTCGTACTTGTTGACTTTTTAGATGGATAGTTTATAACTACAATTAATCTTGTGTGAGTTCCCGCGTAGTGTGACAAAAGGCAATATAACATCATTGAATACGTAGTCTAATTCGAAAATTACATGACCAGAACGTTGGATAACAGTAACCTTTTACTACTTGATCAATCTAAGTATACTACAGATAATCATCATTGTCCATGGTGGGAGGAACATGATACATTAGAATATGATCAGAGAGACGACATTTACGTCCAATCAACTAATCATTCTTCCTACGTACCAAATAAGCATATTTGCAAACTGATGATATAGACACATGAGGAGGAATAAGACTTGCCTGAGTGCCAAACCTTCTGATGAAATCATTTGCATCTTCTTCAGGTTTTTGTGTTAGCTCCGCTAGGGTTCTGACCTCCTTCAAATACTCGAACGGTGAAGTATCTTCTTTTTCTTCTTCCGAATCAGAGGTTTCTTCAATAGAGAGATGTGCAACTGAAGGTGTTGGTGTTACCTTTCTAGTGTGAATCCATGTTCGTCCAAGAATCATAACATATCCTGGATCTTCTCGAATTATGAAGAATTTTGTTTCTGTCCAGGATGAGTTTATGTTCATCTTGAGGGTGATGTGGCCATAAGCATCTCTGGGTGTTCCTTCATGATCTGTGATTGTTACTGGAGCATGAATGGCTTCTTGTCATGTGATACCAGCAGCTCTGAGAGTTTTCAGAGGGATAATATTAACAGCGGTGCCGACATCAATCAATGCTCGTTTGAACTCGTTTCCCTTGAGATGGACCGTGGTGAGGAGTCCCCAGTCGTACATTTCTTCATCTGTTGTTGAGGGCGGCTCAGGGAATGCATCTTGAATCAACAAACTCTTTCCTGACACGATGTAGTTCAGTGCAGCGAACATGTCTCCCCTCTGGGCCTTTGATAAGTATAGCAATTCGCAGATATGTTCAATTAAGGATTGAACTACTTCTTTGACAGGTGGTTCAGAAGGAGTGAAGGTTATGACAGGGAGAGGATCTCTGTGTACCCCTTCAGTCCCCAGGTTGAGTTCTCCTGATTCGACCTTTTCTTTAAATATGTGCTTCAAAGTTCTGCAATCACTTGTGGGATGGTTGACAAACCTATGAAAGCGGCAGTAACGAGGGTTTCCCATGGCTTCTTCAGTTGGTTCTTTCTTGACACATGGGAGCTTGATTGCGCCGTCTTGAACCCAGGCATCTAGAAGTTCAATAAATTCCTCAATGGAACAGGGGAAGTCGGGTGCCTCTGGATCAGCTTCCGTGTGTTGAGCAGGAACTTGCACATCATCTTTCCTTTGCGCCTTTGAAGGGGTTGAGGAAGTATGTTTGCGTTGTGGCTCGGCTTTTCGTTTACTCCCTTCTGCAACAACATTTGTGGAAGGTTGGAGGTTGTATTTTTTGTTGATTAAACGTCTGCTACCTCGGGTCTCCCATGGCTCTTCAACTTTTGTGGTCTTAGCTCTCTCCAATAGAGCAGGTGCAGTAGTTGTTGATCTCTTGGTTGCTTCATGGAGTTCTGAGAAAGTCTGGAACTTGAGATTTTCTAATAAAGCTCTATAGACTAGGATCATTCCGTTGATGCACAAGTCTACGAGTTGTTGCTTTGTAACATTCGGATCATGGCAATCCAAGGCCTGAACCCTGAACCTTTTCACATAATCGTTAGGATGTTCGTTGCTCATTTGAAATATCCTTCCGAGATCAGAGAGGGTGATTTGTTCTGAAACGAAGAAGTATTTCCTGTAGAAAGCATTAACCATTTCTCCCCAATTTTTGATACTTCCTGGTGCGATGTTGTTGTACCAGGTATATGCTCTACCCTTCAGAGACTTCGAAAATTCCTTCAGACGGACAGTATGGTTGTGCTCATGTTCACCCAGTGCTTCCAGAAACCGAGAAACATGTTCTCGAGCGTTGCCTGTTCCATCATAAAGCGTGAAGGTGGGAGAGGTGTAACCTTTTGGCAGAGGAATTCTTTGCGCAGTAGCAGGGTATGGAGGTTGGTGACGATGCTCAGAAGGCGTTTTGTCTTTTCCATGATCCTCCAAGAGGCGCTCCAGGTCCTCACAAGTGATGAAACTGGATGGTTTTTTCGATGGTGGATCATCTGTAGCTTCGAGAACTTCCTCATCATCTACTACATGGATTGGAGTGACTTCGGGATCAGCGTCTGAAGATTTTTCTTTAGCTTTTCCTTTCTCTTGAGTTTTCTCTGACATCTTGTCTGTAAGAGTCTTGAGATAGTTGAATAGTTCCTTCGAGTAGCAAATTATGTCGGTCGATTTTTGGCAAGAGTTTCTTGTACCTTCATGAGATCACCTATGGTAGGTGGATTTTCTCTGACTTCTTCAGGAGACCGACCGAAGAGTGGATTATTGATGGCGTTGGAATTGCCGCTTGCAGGGGTGATCACTGGAGCACCAGTGCTTGGAGGAGTAGTAGTGGCAGGTTGTACCGGAGGAGTGATAGTGGCAGGTTACACCGGAGGAGCGGTGTTAGCAGTACCGCTAGAGCTTGCAATATTAGAACCGGTGTTGAATACGGGTTGGTAACTGACCCGGACCTAAGACCGACCATCTTTGTGATAAGTGAATTTGCAACCAAGAGAATGATCTCCCACTGTGGTCGCCAATCTGTAGATGGGGCAAAACGATTTGCTGGGTTTTACATAATTGAGGAGACGACCGTACGAAGGAGACTCCTTGAAACAAGCGAAATGTTCAGCCTCACACAGATGCACTGCAAGAAGGGAGTGCTTTGAATTCGAGAGATCAATCTGTAGTACTCCGGCCTAAACCAAGACAATGGCCGTTCCAGAGTAAATTCGGTCACAAGAGAGGATGGGTCGGTCTGTAGGAGGGAAGCTGAGAAATATGTGAGATCAATGGTGATCGAAGATTGTAGGTGTGTTGTGTATTCTGAAAATAAGATAAATTCTGAATGATTGAATTTGCTCTGTTGAGAGTTGGATTGTTAATCTCGTGTTGTCGGTTTGACCTGAGATTGTCCTTGTTTCAATCATGATTCAGAGACTTATTTATATTGTTGGAATTGAAAACACCACGATCTCATGAAGTGTGACAGTTGATGGAATCAAAGAATGGGGAAGTGGAAATCGTGTTAAAACCAGTTGCTCAACGTGCGGAGACTTGGTTGATTTTCCATCCACTACTTTGTTAACTCCTTCAACTGATTGCACGACTTGCTCACATTCTCATCGTGTGTATGAACACACGTGCCGTAGATCGCCAGACCAAAACCCTAGTTAATATACCCCATGTGACACGATTGATGTCTCGTGTGATTGTGGAATCTGCAAGGCAGACGTGTATTTTAGTTAGTCAGTTGCTGACTTCATGACTTCATGGGACGATGAGTCCTTGTATTGTTGAGTCGAACGTGGTTTGGAAATGTTCTGAGACTCATGAATTGAACAAGTCTGTTGAGACAGAGATATGATGCGTGAATAAGTTAACGTGAGCAAATATTGCTCATTTGATGAATTGTTGAATATTGATAGTTGAACCAATATTCTTTGATTTGAGCAAGTATTGCTCATCTGAGCAAATATTGCTCGTTTGATGAATTATGGTAGCATGACCAAATAAAATATTAAATATTAAAATCGAAGGTATATTTTAAGTTTTTAGGTAATTGAACCGAGTATGATAAATAAAATATTGATCACGGGATCAACGTAAAATTATTAGCGTTTGAATCTGTAATGATTAACCTTGGACTCAAAACCCTAATTTGATCAATTGATGATTTATTGATGGTTTATTGAGAATTAACCACAGAAAAGAAGGGACCGGCTACATGGGATTATAGGTCGACCATGTAGTGCCCAGATGCTCACGTGAGCAAATATCAAGATCTCCTGAAGACCAGTTAATTTGTTGATGAAAGGATGATTAAATGATGTTTAATCATTTATTAAAATAACGCTGAACCTTAGGTAATAAAACCCAATTAATTATGAAGAGATGAGGGACCGACCAAGGGGTCATGAAACCGGCCCTGGGTGTTCACGTAATCAAATGCTGATAGTTCCATGAAGTTCCAAGTTGTTTGGAAGAGTTTTGGACCTAATACGTGCAATTGTGCAAATTAGGTCAAATCATGAGAATACGTGGGACCGGCTTCTTGCAAGCCAAAGAGCCAACCTTGGTCGGTCAAGGTAACATGCTCACGTCACCAAAGTGTCTGTATCTCAATTCTGAGAATTTTGATATTTTCTGGTGTGCGTTTGAGCAACATTTTGAGAAAATATGAAGAAATCAGGGTTTTTTGCTGAAACCGTCAAAACCTTCATGAGATGAAGGAAAATAATAAAAAATAAGGGCGTGTGGGACCGGCTTGAGCATGGTTGGCCGGCTAGGGCCCGGTCACGTGAGTTTTCCCTTATTTTATGTATTATTTCATGATTTGAAGGGATTTTCATAATTTTGAAAGAATTTTCATAATTTGAAGGAAATATCATGAAATCAAGGAATTTCATAAAATCAAGGAAATATAAAAATAATAATAATAAAATAAGGGGTTTGTGGGACCGGCTAGGGCATGACCGGCCAGCTTGGGCCCGGTCCCACAAGTTTTCTTAATTTTATGTATTTTTTGTGTATTTTCCCATAATTTGAAGGAATTTCATAATTTGAAGGAAACATCATGAAATCAAGGAATTTCATGGGATTAAGGAAACATGAAAAATGTAATAATAATAAAATAGGGCGTGTGGGGCCAGCTAGGGCATGACCGGCCGGCTATGGCCCGGTCCCACGGGTTTCCCTAATTTTATATTATTTTTCATGGGATCAAGGAAATATCATGAGATTAAGGAGTTTTCATGAGATTAGGGAAATAATAATAAAATAATGAGGAACCATGAGGTGTGGGGCCGGCCGGGATCAAGGCATGGCCGGTTGGCCAATAATCACGGCCCCATAATATTTTCCCTAATTTTATATTATTTCCTCAGTGTGAAGGAAAAACCATGAAATTGAGGAGTTTCCTCAAAACGAAGGATATTTGTTCAAATGAAAGGATTTTCATGAGATCAAGGAAAATAATAAAATATGATAAAATATAGAATTTGGGCGTGGGACTGATCACGACATGACTGGTCGGTCGGTGAGCCAGTCCCCTAGCGCCTTGACTATTATTTTATTATTTTCTTTCCTATTTGCATAGGTTCATCATCTCGTCGTATTTTGAAATACTTGTTTGTTCATTCAGGTGTTTGTTAATGCATTATTTGTCGAATACATTTACACCATTTTGGTTGGGGCTTACTCGAAGGTAACTCAGATGCCGTGTGTTGAATATTTATTACTAACCCATGGAATTCCATGGGAAGAACCATAAATTGAAGTAACGAAATATTATGAAAATATCGAATATTTTCCAGGGATTTGAATCTATTGATTTTGAGAATAATTAATTAATGGCTCTATACTAGTACGATCGTCTAGGAGCGTTAATTATTCAGGAATTATTCGAATATGGTTAAGACTTTTAAACTCTTATTTCAATCATTGAAACTTTCTTAGAGGATGACAATAGCCGTTTTCACACACTATTAGCATCAAAGCAATTTTCAAGATATTGAAATAATCATAACGAAACATTCCAAGACTACACCAAATGATTGTATCACACAAACCATGTAAGATGTTACTCGGAAATTTTCACATGATATAAGATGAACTTGGTCGAAGCTAAAGCTTGCCAACACATATTTCGAGAAATATGTAAGCGAGATAAACTCAACTCGAAATCTCAAATGTGTATATAGAAAACTATATCGTAATACGACTTATGTCTCAATATAGGAGATAGAGTAGAAATAGACTTTCCAAGTGATAGATGAGTTTCAGTCTCCACATACCTTTTGTCGATGAAGTTCCACAAGCTCGCCTTAGTAGTTCGTCGTCTTCAAATGATTAACGGCATGAAGTCTAAGCTCAACTACACAATCTATGTCTTAGTCCGAGACATCTATAAATAGGCTAGAAATCAAGACTTATAGTTTTGATCACTAACATTGACAAACATGCTTGAGATATCAACGCATGCGAGTTTGACCGAGCAGTGCTCTAACAAATAACGAGCAAGAAATTAATTTGAGTGTGGAATTTCAGAACGACTTCTAAAAGCAGAAAAGTCGGCTTTTTGTGAAACAAATAGCGCGTTCAAATACACATCCAGAAGTAACTTTTTGACTTCTAGAAGTCAAAAAACAAGAAGTCAGTTTGGGTGTGGAATTTCATAACGACTTCTAGTAGAAGAAAAGTCGACTTTTTGGGCGCGTTTGGATGCACACACAGAAATTGCTTTTCGACTTATGGAAGTCGAAAAGTCAGAAGTCAGTTTGGCAATAATATTTCAGAACGACTTATAGAAGCAGAAAAGTCAGCTTTTTGTGAAGCAAAATAGTTTTGCTTCTGACTTCTACTTCTGGAGAAGCAGAAGTCAGAAGCAGATTTGTATCCAAACGCGTAAAAATATCTGGACTTCTGACTTTTGCTTCTCCAGAAGCATAAGTCAGAATTATTTCCAAACGCGCTGGTAGACTTGTGAAAGAGGAAAACTTGGCACATATATATTCCCATTTTCTCTCTTAAGGGGTTCTTTCACTGTATATCACCCAACAAAAAGGAAAGGTCGAACCTTTCTTCAATCTCAGTTACAACCCACTGAAAAAAACCCTAATACCTAATTTAATAGATCAATATAGCGCAACGGAGATTTGATCTCCAGTACCACCGAATCTCAAAGTAGAGGATGGAAGGAGAAGATGAGCGGCGTAAGGCTGCTGGTAGAGATTACCGGAAGAAGCTCTTGCATCATAAAGAGCTTGAATCAAGAGTTAGAACAGGTTCGTTTTGCTTAGATTTACAAAATCCCTAACTTTACTTTCACTTTCGTTTCTGTTTTTTTTTTGGGAAAAGTTAGGGTTTTTATATTTGATAAGAACCCTAATTCTCACTGTGTAGATCTTAGTTAAATTTATTACTTGTTTGATTCCGTGTTTAGATCTTAATGAGCTGAATTTTGAATGGTGGTGGTAGGCGTATATGGAATGCAGTGTGTTGATGGACTTTTATTTCTGAACCCATGATTTACCTGGTAATGATAGGCGAAGCAACACTTATTTTCTGAGAAGAACTTTTTGGGATAATAGAAAGGAGGGGTTGAGTAAAACTATGATTAGGCACAAAGGGTTTGGTTTATTGAGAATTTCTGTCCATGTCTAACAGTGATCGTTAATTAGCTGAGTAGTATACTGACCTTTCGGTGGTGTGCTCGGTGGTGTGCATAACTAACGACGAGCTACTTGTTGCCAATAGCTTTCGACGAGCTACTTGTTGCCAATAGCTATCGACGAGCTACTTGTTGCCAATAGCTTTCGACGTGCTACTTGTTGCCAATAGCTTTCGAATGCAAATTTCACGCGAGATGTTTAGTTTGTGTTTTTGATAGAGAACTGATTTTGCGAATAGTTGATGTCTACATATTGCATTGTCATATTTGATTTGAAACTAATAATGAATCTGTATATGCGCAGCAAGGGAGACATTAAGAGGTTCCAAGAAGGAGTATGCTAAAACTGAAGATGATCTGAAGTCCCTTCAGAGTGTTGGGCAAATAATTGGAGAAGTTCTGCGACCTCTAGACAATGAACGATGTAAGTTCCTTTTCTATTTCATTGTCAGGGGGATTCTAGGTAGACTAGTTACTATATTACACCTGCCATAAGTTTATTTTTACCATTCCATCTTTGGGTATCTGTATATGTGGAGCTACATTTTTTAGTTGGATTTTATGTTATTTGGGATGCCTGTCTGGTTACCCCCATCAGTTGGGGACATCTGCGAGACCGCAAAGTAATTAACTGATAACGTTGTTATGTTCCAGTGATAGTTAAAGCAAGTAGTGGCCCAAGGTACGTTGTTGGTTGCCGCAGTAAAGTAGATAAGGAAAAGCTTACAGCAGGAACGAGGGTCGTTCTTGATATGACAACTCTCACAATCATGCGTGCCCTTCCACGTGAAGTAAGTTATTGTTCTGTATTAGTTAAATAGTAACATGGTTGGGATGCAAAATTAAAATAGTCAATTCAATGGGAATGCTGGTAGATTATTGATCCTATGTGGTGATTATTTTGACCTCAGGTTGATCCAGTTGTTTATAACATGCTTCATGAAGATCCTGGTAACATTAGCTACTCAGCTGTTGGTGGATTGTCGGATCAGATTCGTGAACTAAGAGAATCTATTGAGCTTCCACTTATGAACCCCGAACTCTTCATTAGGGTTGGTATCAAGCCCCCCAAGGTAATGTGCATTATATTTTAGTTTTTGTGTGTGTTGGTTTGCTTTTTACTCCAGTTGTTCTTAATGTTTTCAATCTCGATATGCAGGGTGTTCTTCTCTATGGGCCACCTGGAACAGGCAAGACACTATTAGCCAGAGCTATTGCCAGTAACATAGATGCCAACTTTTTGAAGGTTTGCATTTTTTAATTTTGTCCTGTAAGGCATCCAATTTTTTTATGTTTTCCTTTGATTAATACGAATCTTTTGATTGTAGGTTGTCTCAAGTGCTATAATTGATAAATACATAGGTGAGAGTGCAAGATTGATTCGTGAGATGTTTAACTACGCACGTGATCATCAGGTAAGGCCAAGGTCTATGTGAATCAATCATGACATATTAATATATTATTGATTAGCCTCAATCCATCCAGACCGCAAAAGTAAGTGTCCGGAGCATCTGATATTTGGTGTTTTCTTGTTAAGCCTTGCATCATATTTATGGATGAAATCGATGCCATTGGTGGTCGCCGATTCAGCGAGGGTACCAGTGCTGATCGTGAAATCCAAAGAACATTGATGGAATTGCTTAATCAGCTTGATGGGTTTGACCAACTAGGGAAGGTATGCGCCTAGATGATGATCTTTGTCTTTAGAAGCAGTTGAAATACTGCTATGGCGGTTTCACTAGTTTAAATTCTATATTTCTCAAGTGATTGCGGGTGGTAAATTACAACCTCTCATTGTTTTGAAATGGATGTATAGGTTAAAATGATTATGGCGACGAACAGACCTGATGTCTTGGATCCTGCACTTCTTCGTCCAGGGCGACTTGACAGAAAGATAGAGATCCCATTGCCTAATGAACAGTCTAGGATGGAAATCTTGAAGATCCATGCTGCTGGGATCGCCAAACACGGCGAAATTGACTATGAAGCAGTTGTAAAACTGGCTGAGGTTTGATCCTTCTCATAACTTCTCTTAGAAAATCTCATTGAAGTAGCCAAACTAACCTTCGAAACTGTTTAACTCTTTCCCAGGGCTTTAATGGGGCTGATTTAAGGAATGTGTGCACTGAAGCTGGGATGTTTGCAATCCGTGCCGAACGTGATTATGTCATCCACGAAGATTTCATGAAAGTAAGTCGTCTAAGTTGAAAAAAAAAAACCCTATCTTGCTGCTTACTGTGGTTAAACAAAAAAAAAAAAACTTTGCAACTGAAAGGCTTTGGCAAGGGTTTGAAGCCAGCAACTCGCTGGGGAACCTTGTTCAAACCTGAGCAGTTTATCCCCAATGCTTCCTGTGTTGTTATTGTTGTTTTCAGCCTAGTCTAGTTACCATTTTGACTTTCCGCCTCTTATTTTTCTCGATGTGGTGTTTCAATTACATTTAGTGCAAGTGATTTTTCTTATTAAATAAAATCTGTTTTCAGGCGGTGCGAAAACTGAACGAAGCAAAGAAGCTCGAGTCAAGTGCACATTACAACGCTGACTTTGGAAAAGACTAAGGAAGGAAGCTTCATGCTCTTTGTTTTCTAAATATGAAAGCCATGGATGCCGGGCAGTGCACTATATCTCTCTTTCTTTTTTGTCCCCTTCTCCTGAATACCCTTGAATTATGTAAGGATGTGGTTGGGCTGTGTTAAGCCAAGATTGCAAGTCAAGGTTAGTAAGTGCCCTGGAGCGCATAAGAACTTCTCAATTACCTTTACTTGGGCTCCTCAATGGAAGACTTATCAGCAGTAACTTCTTCTTCTTCTTCTTTGTTTCCTTTCTTTTAATAGCCGTATTATATAGTACAACAGCTTTTACATTTTGAATGACCTGTTTTAAATATTTAGCACGAACACTTCCGTCTTTGTGTGAATTCTAAACAGAAAAAAAGAGGGAAAAGTGGGAAGGGATTTGTAATATCTTGTGCTCATGTCGATAATACAAATTAAACCGACTTTTACAGGTGTTCCAAAATATCATCATCTCTTCTTTCGTATTATGGTTATTGTTTATAGAGTTCCTTACGTGTAAAATTTTCATTTTAAATCAAATATATTTCTTTGCATTATACAAATATACATATACTTAACAATGAAAAAAACAGTACTTATGCTCTTAAACATGAGAGTTTGGCATTTGACCTTTATACAAATACATATACTTAAAAATGAAAAAAATAGTACTTATGCTCTTAAACATGAGAGTTTGGCATTTGACCTTTATAGTGAAGACGGATTTTCAATTTCTTTGGGGAAAATGTTGTTCTTCAACGGGAAGTGTTGATGATTATCTCATTCAAGATAGTTTTTTTGGTTTTCTTTTAAAGAAAATTGTTTATTTATACAATAATGTTCTTTACGTCTTCATCTGATCCAAGAATTGCATGGGGTCTTGGTGGACATTTTAGACGTGATAAAACACAGGCATGGTTTGTTAGCAATCTAAGGGGACTATTCAAAACACAGGCTTGTATACTCCACTTCCAATTCCAGATGCTCCTTGGGTGGATATTAGCATGGATTTTGTGCTTGGATTACCACGTACTTGCAAGGGGAATGATTCTATTATGGTGGTTGTAGATCGTTATTCAAAGATGGCTCACTTCATAGCCTGCAAGAAAACAACATATGCTTCCAATATTGCTTACTTATTTCTCAAAGAAGTGGTTCGTTTTCATGAAATTCCCAAAACAATTACATCTGATAGAGACACTAAGTTTTTGAGCTACTTTTGGAAATCTTTGTGGATGCGTTTGGGAACTAAACTTCAGTATAATACAACTGCTCATCCCCAGACAGATGGACAAACTGAAGTGGTCAATCGTTCTTTAGGTAACCTGATTCGAGCTAAGATTATTGGAGGCACATAAAAACAATGGGACACTCTCCTTCCTCGTATGGAGTTTTCTTTTAATACTTCAGTTAATCGGTCTACATGTAAGACACCTTAGGTATGACACCTTTTATTTCTTTACTTAGCCGATCATCGTTAGCCTATATATAAAGGCTGTGTCTTTTGTTTGGAGGACATCTTATTATTGAATCAATCAACTTACTTATCCTGTTTATCAACTCTTTAAATTCTCTTATTCTTAATCTCTTGATTTCATCATATTCGTACCTCTTTCGGCTCTTCGTATCACATGCAATCTCCGTATTGCATTCTTCTTAACCAGTTCTACATTACCTTCACATAAAGCATGTGTAAAACAAATGAATGAGAGGGAACTGCCATTCATGGTGTTTGATGCTAGAAACCAACCCCCGTAGCTTCGCTGCGTATTTTCTATAGTGTTGTTTCTATTTTTCTATAGGGTTTCTTCTTTCAAGGTGTGTGATGGGCTGTAGATACTATCACTTTCAGTTACTCTCTTTGCCTTGTAATTTTTTGCTCTTTATTGGTGCTTTTGTTCACTTATTTGTAATGTTGGTACTGGAAGTTGGATGCTTAATAAGTTCTACTAGGTTTTACTTTATTTAAGCATGAAATGACAGTTTCCTGTACTTTATAGTCACTAAATTTAAAAAATTTCTTAATTTTTGACTGTTTGGTCTTATATTTTTATTCCAGGGTTTCCTAGGCTTCTGTTTGCGGCAACCATTGTAGATAGGATAGGTCGCAAGCTCGTGATATCAATAATGTTCTTCACTTGTTGCATATTCCTCTTAGCTCTAACGCTCTATCAGCCTGAGAATCTAACCACGACTCTCCTGTTTGGAGCTCTTTTTGTATTCTGGAACTTCCATTGTTTTATACATGTATGCCACAAAGGTTAGTCAGTTATTAATATTGGGCATCATCAACTTGCTCTTAAATGCTTCAACATTTCAATCATCTATCTAACTCAGCAGTGAGGCAGATTTGGCATTTTATTCCTGTTGCATCTATAAGCTTTCTATATGTTTTTTTTTCTTTTCTTTCGATATCTTGTTTTTAAGGTGTTTATGTTATTGCATGTGTAGTCGCCAAATTGGATGCATTACCTGTTATGTAGTTACCAAAATGGATGCATGATATACATCCGATAAAATCGGGGGTCTAACAACCACACCCAATATTTCGTTTAGGCAATCTGTATGGACTAACTCCAATATAATTCCAAGAGAATCAACTAGACAGTCAGACTCAATCAAGAAAAATATATCCAAGAGTTATATCTCTGTTCTCAATGTAATCAGCAAATCAAACAGATAGAAATACGCGAGCCTGATTATTATGATAAACAACTTGAACGGTACCAAAGACCAATACTCAAGTGTCAATCAATTTCAATCAACAACCAAAGGTTGGATTTACCAATTCATTGAACTACGCACAACCTGTGATATTTCAATTATATAGAAAATATAATGCGAAAAATAAATAACACAAACACCAGAAGTTTTGTTAACGAGGAACCGCAAATACAGAAAAACCCCGGGACCTAGTCCAGATTTGAACACCACACTATATTAAGACGCTACATACTCTAGCCTACTACAAGTTAACTTCAGACTGAAATGTAGTTGAGCCCTAACCAATCTCACACTGATTAAGGTACAGTAGCGTTCCTTACGTCTCTGAATCCCAGCAGGACTCTACGCACTTGATTCCCTTAGCAGATCTCACCCACAACTAAGAGTTGCTACGACCCAAAGTCGAAGACTATACAAACAAATTTTTCTCCCACAGAAAAGTCTATTATGATAGATAAATCTGTCTCCCACAGATCTTTTGACAAATCAAGGTGAACATGAACCAATTGATAATCCGGTCTTATATTCCCGAAGAACAGTCTGGAAATATCAATCACCTTACAATAACTTAACTATATGGTAGTAGAACAAGTTATTGTGGAATCACAAAGAATGTGACGAAGAGCTTTGTGATTACTTTTTATATCTTACCTATCAGAGATAAATCTTGAGCAAATCTTAGAGAAGATATTACTCAATACGATAGAACAAGTAAGATCAGAACACACAACTACATAGAAAATAGATGGGCCTAGCTTCAAAATCCCAATGAAGTCTTTAAGTCGTTAACCTATAATGGTTTTAGGAAAAAACCTAGGTTAAATGAGAATCGACTCTAGTCGCAACTAGTATCACACAAGAGGTGTGAGGATTAGGTTTCCCAGTTGCTAGAGTTTTCCCTTATATAGTCTTCAAATTAGGGTTTGATAGCTTTGAAACAAAGCAATCAATATTCACCGTTAGATGAAATCCTGATTTAAGATTCAATCTAAGTTTGCTTAAAAACAAAGAAATATCTCTCCACCGTTAGATGGTCTTAGCTTGTTACACACAAATGAAATATACCTTCATTTAGATATGGGTAACCGTACCTAAACGTGTATATTGAGTTGGCTCAATAACAGTTAACCGAAGTTATCCATATGAACACTTTTGTATTAACCACATTCATCTAACACTTTTAGATCAAATGATAATCAAATGAATCTAATTTTGTTACTTATAGAGTTGTTCAATTGTTTATATTCTCATAGAAGTATACAAGACACAATTGAAGCAAAATCGGATTGATTCAAAAGAATCAGTTCATGAACACTTTAGCCACGGTTTGTAAAGATTGCATTCCTTAATATATATAAATGTTTTTGTTCATGAGTATGAAATCATACTTAACCGATTTTAGAACTTAATCTCATAAGTTTGCAAACGGGTATGCAAACCTAAGTTCCGGACTTTAATCTTTTCCGACGGTTCGCAAATGTGTACGCATACTGTCGTTCCAGACCGAATTCAGGTGAAACAGTTTGCAAACGAGTATGCAAACTTGGTTCCTGTATTTTGACAGTTAAAACTGTTCGCATACGGGTATGCATACTTGGTTCCCAGACCTGAATCATACTTACAACAATTTTCATACTAGTATGCATACCGTGTTATATCCGGACAACAATTAATTGTTCTAAACTCACATTTCAATCATTTAAACATCCTTAGAAGACGACAATAGCTGTCTCACACAAACTATTAGCTTATGAGTAATTTTCAAGTGATCAAATGATCAATACGAAATATTCCGAGTCAACATCAAATGACTGTCTCACACAAATCATGTAAGATGTTACAAGGCGATTTTCACATGATCATCTTTTGACTCATTATTAGTTTCCAACAAATGGATTGTTTCCAACTAATCTCGTCAAGAATAATGAACGTAGTTAAAGCAAAAAGCATTCCAACACATATTTCGAGAAAGGTATAAGTGAGTTAAACTCAGCTCGAAATATCAAATGTGTATAATGTAATAATCTATATAGCTATACGGCTTAGTCTCAATAGGAGATAAAATAAAATAGACTTCTAAGTGATAGATGAGTTTATTCTCCACATAACTTTTGTTGATGAAGTTCCTCCAAGCTCCCCTCAGTAGATCTCCGTCTTCAATCGATGAAAACCGTGAAGTCTAAAGCTCAACTACACATTCTATCCTAATCCGAGACATATCTATAAGTAGACTATAAATCAAGACTTATACTTTTGACACCTAAACAATCTTGAGATAGCAACGCTTGCGAGTTCGACCGATCAGTGCTCTAATACTTTATTTGATTTTTTATTTATCTAGAAAGCTTGCTGAGATGATTCCATCTTTTTAATTGTAGACTCTGGAAGTTTGAAATTAGACATATGATGAATATGAATAACATTTGAGACATGTTTTATCATAACAGTTCTTGCAGCTTCAGACATATTACTGCCAAACCACCTCGAAAATCTGTAATCCATCTTGTCCACCATAACTGAGAAAGGAATTCTATTGCTTCTCCCAACAAAGACAGGAAGCCCTAAGTATTGCTCATGTTTGATATTTAGTTCTCTGACTGTAAGAATACCACTTACAGTTTAGCCAGTTCAAGGATTAGTGTTTGAATTGAAGAAAACTGGTGACTTGCTAAAGTTAATTAGCTGACCGGAGTACAAACTAAACTCCTCAATGACCTGAAGTAACTTATTCACTTGAGAGAGATTAGCTTTGCAGAAAAGTAAACAATCATCTGCAAATAAAAGGTGATTAACCTTTGGGGCAGATCTGAATATCTTCATACCTTTAATGTGCTTAGTGGATTCACAGTGAGGTAAATATCTTGAGAATGACTCCATTGCTAGGATGAATAAATATGGTGAAAGTGGATTACCTTGGTGGATACCTCTTCATGGCTTGAAAGAGGAAGTAGGAGAACGATTGAATTGGACTTCAATCTGAGTAGTACTGATGCACTGAGAAATAAGATGACAAAACTTCTTTCCAAAACCAAATTTGTCAAGAATTTCTAGCAAGAAACTCCACTCAAGCCTATCAAAGGCTTTAGACATATCCATTTTTAGAGACAGATGCCCTACTTGACCTTTTTTTTTCATCATGGCTTGGACAATTTCTTGAACAAGACAAATGTTTTCTGAAATAAGTCGACCTGGGACATAAGCCGCCTGAAGAGGAGATATGATGTTACTGGTGTGTTTCTTCATTGTTTAAGCTAAGATCTTAGAAATAATTTTATAAACTGTATTGCACTAGGCAATATGTCTATAGTCTTCAGGCTTGTGCGGAGATTGAGTCTTTAGTATAAGAGTAACTCTTGTATGATTGAGTTGCTTGAGAAAATAACCAGAGTGAAAGAATGATTTGATCATTTTACAAACATCATCACCAACTAAATCCCATTGAGACTAGTAAAAAGCCGGAGGAAAACCATTGGGACCAGGAGAAGACCAAGGTTTCATATTAATTAAAGCATGATAAATTTCTTCATCAGTTGGAATTGCTTCTAGTTCCTTATTATCTTCAGTTGAGATACAAGTTGGTATGTGTAGCAGAAAACAGTAATTATCAGGTGGAGATGAAGTAGTCATAATCTTCTGAAAAGGAGTCTTGAGCAGCTTTCAAGTGATTCTCTATCAGTACACCAAGTACCATCTAGGGCGAGCAAGGAGTCAATTATGTTTCTTGATTTTCTTCTATTGGCCTTTATATGAAAGTACCTAGATTCTTATCCATATCATTATAAAAAAGATCCCCTGCCTTTTGCTTATTGAAGCTTGCTAAGATATCATTAAGAGAACTATTCTCCTTTTCAATAATGACTACATTCTCAGTATTATTTACATCCACATCTGAAGCCTGTAGTTGAACCATATCCTTTTGTAACTGAAGTAATTTGTGTTGAATATCACCAAAAGTAGACTTAATACATATAGAGAGAGTATGTCTAGTGTTAGATTGTCTATGAACCAGATTATAAGCATTTGAACTAGTAATATTCAAAGACCAAGCATTTCTAATCTCCTCACTACATTTATCATTTTGCAGCCAATGTTCAAAGAATTTCCAATTTTTACTAGAAGTTTAACAGACTTATAAAGGTCTAGTAAAATAGGGAGTGATCAGAGCCATTTTGAGGTTGGTGAATTAAGATGGAATTTGGAAAAACTATAGACCAATCAATGTTAATCAAAGCTCTATCTAAATTTGGACTTAAATTTCCCAGTGCCATGTTTATTACCGGTCCAAGTATAGGGATTTCCACTAAAGCCAAGATCAGAGAGATCATATTCTCTAATCAAAGTAAGTACTTCAGGGGAAGTAGTATAACTAGTAGAAGTGTTTCTATCCTCAGAAGTAGTGGTAATGTTAAGGTCACCTATGATGACCCAAGGGATGTTAACAATTGTACTTAAACTTTTAATATACTCCCATTGTTCAGGTTGCTCAGTTCTATAGAGAGTGCCATAAATACAAGAAAGAAACCACTCCCCTTTACTAGGATCATTCATAACAATAGTATGGATCATTTTATCTGATTGGTCAAGGATATCCAGGGTAAATCCATCTTTCCATAGAAGGATGAGGCCTCCAGCAGTCCCTATAGAGGGAACAAAACAGTTGTTTGGCATATTTAGAAACCTAGTAAGCTTTAAAATTATGTTATCATTTATTTTTGTCTCGGAGATAAAAATGATATCATGATTATAGAGAGTATTTAGATGGTGAAGATGGTCTCTAGTATCTTTTCCTAAAACACATTGACAATTCCAACTCAAAACTTTCATTTTTAAGTTAGGAGGAAGATGAGCAAGCAAATATTGAAATAAGTAAAGTTTAGAAAACTGAAAATAAGTGAGAAATTACCAAAACAGCAGCATCCTCTTCACTTTCATGAAAGTACTCTTTTGCCCAAATCATGTTCCATGGCATCAACAACTTCATTAGTAGTTGCAGTATTATGATTCATGATGTTCTTAAGATTACCCCGATGTTGGGAATCTATAATAGACTCAGAAGTATGATCAGTTTCTTCATCGTTGCTCCTTGATCTCTTAGCTTTTCTGACATCTTTTTGCTCTTCTTTTCCTTCATTAATCTTCCTTTGGCTAGCTTCACAAATTTGCTGGATCATTTGGTCTAAGTCATTAGAGATCTCTACTCCATATGATATGGCTAGCTCATTGATGTGAGTTATATACTCCTCATTTGTGTATCTTCTTACCTTTAAATCTTTTGCTACATTTTGTCATTCATCGATTGTTCAAAGTCTATTATCTTAATCCCAAGATACCGAAGCGGAGTTGAAGAAATGATCTTAATTATACTAGATCTGCAGCACGCAGAGATGATTAATATTTCAAGGTGAAAATATATAATAACTTGTTAAGCAGTATAGTCTTGGATTTGTCATGATCGCAACCGGAATGGTCTCTATTAGTTTACTTTCTTTAATTATTTTTGTTTGCATATACAATGATTTTTTATTCGCATATACAACTTACAGTTTTATGTTGCTCCAGTTACTTGGTTCAACTTCATTTGTTGCTCCAGTTGGAAATGATATATGAGTGTCCACCCGATTTATTTTGGACTTAACTGAACTCAACTCTAACATAGTCATTTAGATTACTTATATGATTTGTTTAATTATTTAATGTGATTAGATATGTTCGAGTCCATAGAGGAAGTTCGTGATTGCAACGCCAGAAACAGAAAGCGTTGTCCCGACAGCCCTATACAAGAAGAAAACTATAGTTTATGAAGAATATGGAATTAGGCTAATGTTCCTTATTGTTTATGTTTTAATTACAGATGATTTCAGAGTTTTTAATAAATGGAGGTTCAACCATTATAGGTTATGTTGATGTATAGGCAGTCTAGATATCGGGTAAGGTATATAGGAAATCAAACTCCCAAAATATTTTTTGATTGGGAAGCTAATTATTAAATTCACCCCATATTGACACGAAGTCAACAAGACCAGACCATAGTCAGCTTTCCCTCTAGTAAAAGTGGCTTTCCCCTATTAATTATCTTAATTTCCCCTTTTAACAAACTCTCCTGCATGATTTTTTTTTGGGCCAAAAATAGGGACGGGCTATAGCCCGGATTAGCCCCTTGTTAGGCCCGTCCATATAAACCGATCAATAAAATGCTAGAGATTTGATCTCCACTACCACCTAATTTCAAAGTAGAGGATGGAAGGAGAAGATGAACGACGTAAGGCTGCTGGTAGAGATTACCGTAAGAAGCTCTTGCATCACAAAGAGCTTGAATCAAGAGTTAGAACAGGTTCGTTTTTTTTATTTTTACAAAACCCCTAACTTTACTTTCACTTTGGTTGCTGTTTTAGGGTTTTTATATTTGTGAAGTTGTTGAAAATTAAGAACCCTAATTCTGACTGTGTAGATCTTAGTTAAAATTATTACTTGTTTGATTCCCTGTTTAGATCGTAACATATGAGCTGAATTTTGAATGGTGGTGGTCGGTGAATATGGAATGCAGTGTGTTGATAGACTTTTATTACTGGACCCATGATTTACCTGGTAATGATAGGCGAAGCAACACTTATTTCTGAGAAGAACTTTTTGGGATAATAGACAGGAGGGGTTGAGGATAAGTATGATTAGGAACAAAGGGTTGGGTTTATTGAGAATTTCTGTTCATGACTAACAATGATTGTTAATCATCAGTTTGAGCTGAGTAGTATACTGACCTTTTGGTGCTGTGCATAACTAAGTACGAGCTACTTGTTGCCAATAGCTTTCGAATGTCAAATTTCATGCGAGATGTTTAGTGTGTGTTTTTGATAGAGAACTGATTTTGTGAATAGTTGATGTCTACATATTGCATTGTAACATTTATGTCGGCTCGCTATGGTCATATTTGAAACTTATAATGAATTTATATATGCGCAGCAAGGGAGACTTTAAGAGGTTCCAAGAAGGAGTATGCTAAAACTGAAGATGATCTGAAGTCCCTTCAGAGTGTTGGGCAAATAATAGGAGAAGTTTTGCGACCTCTTGACAATGAACGCTGTAAGTTCCTTTTCTTTTCCATCGTCATGGGGCTTCTGGGTTACCCCATCAGTTGTATCTGTACATGTAGAGCTACATTTTTTGTTGGATTTATGTCTGTTACCCCATCAGTTGGGACATCTGTGAGACAGCAAAGTAATTAACTGATAATGTTGTTATATTCCAGTGATAGTTAAAGCAAGCAGTGGCCCTAGGTACGTTGTTGGTTGCCGCAGTAAAGTAGATAAGGAAAAGCTTACGGCAGGAACAAGGGTCGTTCTTGATATGACAACTCTCACAATCATGCGTGCCCTTCCACGTGAAGTAAGTTATTGTTCTGTATTAGTTAAAACAATAAAATGGTTATCTTTTCTCACTGATGCTGGTAGATTATTGATCCTATCTGCTGATTATTTTGATCTCAGGTTGATCCAGTTGTTTATAACATGCTTCATGAAGATCCTGGTAACATTAGCTACTCAGCTGTTGGTGGATTGTCGGATCAGATTCGTGAACTAAGAGAATCTATTGAGCTGCCACTTATGAACCCCGAACTCTTCCTTAGGGTTGGTATCAAGCCCCCCAAGGTAATGTGCACTATATTTTAGTTTCTGCATGTGTTGTTTTTCTTTTTACTCCAATTGTGAAGGATTGCAATCTCAATGTTTTTGATCTCAATATGCAGGGTGTTCTTCTCTATGGGCCACCTGGAACAGGCAAGACACTATTAGCCAGAGCTATTGCCAGTAACATAGATGCCAACTTTTTAAAGGTTTGCATTTTTTGATTTCCTATAAGTCTATAAACACATCCAAAAAATTTATGTTTTCCTTTGATTAATACGAATCTTTTGGCTGTAGGTTGTCTCAAGTGCTATAATTGATAAATACATAGGTGAAAGTGCAAGATTAATTCGTGAGATGTTTAACTACGCACGTGATCATCAGGTAAGGCCAATGTCTATGTGTATCAATCATGACTTATTATTGATTAGCCTTGATCCAGACCCAAAAAGTGTCCTGAGCATCTGATTTGGTGTTTTCTTGTTAAGCCTTGCATCATATTTATGGATGAAATCGATGCCATTGGAGGTCGCCGATTCAGCGAGGGTACCAGTGCTGATCGTGAAATCCAAAGAACATTGATGGAATTGCTTAATCAGCTTGATGGGTTTGACCAACTAGGGAAGGTATGCGCCTAGACGATGGTCTTTGTCTTTGAAAGCAGTTGAAATACTGCTATGGCGGTTTCACTTGTTTAAGTTCTATATTTCTGAAGTGACCGCAGGTGATAAATTACAACCTCTCATTGTTTTGAAATGGATGTATAGGTTAAAATGATTATGGCGACGAACAGACCTGATGTCTTGGATCCTGCACTTCTTCGTCCAGGGCGACTTGACCGAAAGATAGAGATCCCATTGCCTAATGAACAGTCTAGGATGGAAATCTTGAAGATCCATGCTGCTGGGATCGCCAAACACGGCGAAATTGACTATGAAGCAGTTGTAAAACTGGCTGAGGTCTGATCCCTCTCATAACTTGTTCTTATAAAATCTCATTGAAGTTGCCAAATTAAATTAACCTTTGAAACTGTTGAACTCTTTCCCAGGGCTTTAATGGAGCTGATTTAAGGAATGTCTGCACTGAAGCTGGGATGTTTGCAATTCGTGCTGAACGTGATTATGTCATTCACGAAGATTTCATGAAAGTAAGTCTTGTCTAAGTTATTTTTTTTTTTTTTAAATAATCCTATCTTCCTGTGTACTGTTGTGTGATAAAGAAAACTATGCAACTGAGAGGCTTTGGCAAGGGTTTTATGGGAACCTTGTTCAAACCCGGAGCAGTTTATCTCCAATGCTTCCAATGTTATTATTGTTTTCAGCCTTGTCTAGTTACCATTTTGACTTTCTTCCTCTTTATTTTTCTCGATGTGGTATTTCAATTACATTTAGTACAAGTGCTTTGTTATATTAAATAAAATCTGTTTTCAGGCGGTGCGAAAACTGAACGAAGCAAAGAAGCTCGAGTCAAGTGCACATTACAACGCTGACTTTGGAAAAGACTAATTGGGAGGAAGCTTCATGCTCTTTGTTGTCTAAATATGAAAGCCATGGATGCCGGGCAGTGCCCTATATCTCTCTTTCTTTTGTCCCCTTCTCCTGAATACCCTTGAATTATGTAAGGATGTGGTTGGGCTGTGTTAAGCCAAGATTGCAAGTCAAGGTTAGTAAGTACCCTGGAGCGCATAAGAACTTCGCAATTACCTTTACTCGGGCTCTTCATTGGAAGACTTGTCAGCAGTAACTTCTTCTTCTTTGTTTCCTTTTTGTTTAATAGCCGGATGATACAACAGCTTTTACTGACTTGTTTTGAATATTTATGATGCATTCGAGTGTGTTATACTGCGACGGGACATGTTCCAACTTGTTAAATTGTTTGACCTTACTTAGGTACCATAAATCTGTTGTCGGATATAACTTGAGCACCCTTTATTATATGTTGAACCAGTCTATTTTCATTGGGACAAAGGTCATTTACCGCGTAGCTTCGATCTTTCTTGCTCCAGCATTATCCATTAGCCTTTGTTATTCTATCACCAACGATTTGATTAGCTTTGATATTTTGCATATTTTGGCGACTGGGTTGGGTATTTCCATGCTTGGCTAGGTGGGTTGCTTCACACTTGAGAGTAACTGTTGGTTAGCTGAAATCTCCCACACATGTAAAGATAGTGGTATATGGAAATGGCTAGTGGGATAGTTTTTCAAAGCAGATGGGAGTCACTGGGACCATTGCATGTGGGGACGTACTTGATAGCAGTAAATGCTATGGCAGAAATGAGCCCCCTCTCTACTGACTGCGGTGGCAGAAATGAGTCCCCTCTCTGATAATTTGCAACTTAGATTCACTAGATACTGAATTTAGAGATGAAAATCTGATTTAGGGATTTATTTTAGATAAGGTTGGGGATCAATCAAATAGACAGTAACTGGAACTGTTTTGATTTATCTTTAAGGCACTTTTATAGCGTCAATTACTCTCATTTAATTGAGCTAGCTAATATGGCGATCTTAATCAACTATTGAAGACTGTTTGTTGTGTGCCCATCGTTGTCTCAACTTTCAAGTGCTCATTCTCCAAGTTTATCTAGTTCCTGGTTTGACGGATGAGGCACTGTTTTGAATACTGGGGATAGAAACAGGAACTTGGTTTGAGGCTCTGGAGCGTTCTTTGCTTGTGTTCTTTAGCATGATCACTTCCGTCTTTTTGTATAATTTTTAACAGAAAAAAAGAGGAAAAAGTGGCAAGGGATTTGTAATATCTTGTCGATAATACAAATTAAAGCCACTTTTACAAGTGTTCCAAAATATCATCATCTCATATTATGGTTATTGTTTATAGAGTTCGTTACGTGTGAAATTTTCGTTTTAGATCAAATAAATCATACTTAAAAATGAAAAAAACAGTAATTATAGATACAAAAGGTGTAAAAGATGACATTATTCATCAACAGAAGTTGATCCCTTCCACATTTTACCTTTAATATGCTTTATGTTACTTTGTTTTTGCCACTCCTCGCAACTTTTTATTCTTTCTGCGCCCCCAACTCCAATGTTCAAGATTCAAACTTATCTGATGATAATTATCCTACCCTAGAAGATTAAAAAGAACAGGAAGGCATCTGTTATCACATTTGTATGATGGGATGGTAACTAAAATTCTTCCATAGAGTAAAATACAAGTTATAGTGGATAAAATAGGACAGACACAAGTTTAAACTTTAAGCACAATTTTACTATATGTAAAGAAACAAGGACAGTTCTGGCGACTCAAACCTAAACTATCAACTGCAACAGATGTGCGGAGCAAATGGATCCGCCTAATCAATAGCAAGAGGACTTGCAAATTTACCGAGCTCGATATCTGAATTTTGTTAACCGCTGTTAAAGATGTGCTTTTTTTTTTTTGTACAAGTATCTCCTATGCTCTATTCTGTGGGGGTGACTGAAAAAGTATAGGACCCATAAATTGTTTCATCAGTCGTCATTACTTGAGATGAGATTACATGGTGTTGATTTGTAGGTCGGCAATGAACAAGCTGTCCACATTACGGAAAAGATCAGTATGTCCCTCTGTACACACTACACAATTCTCATATGTCGTTGTATATTTGTATCCAGTTGCAAGCTCTTAGTTAGGAGGTAGGAAGCAAGAGCTCCCAGTGGGACTTTTAAATCCAAAGACATAAAACAAAATCTTCATGTTTCTCTGTTGGTGCCCAAAAACTTTCATCTTTCAGCCAAAAAGAGACATATTGTCCAATGTCAATAGCCAATGTGTTGTTTAAATCATGTGGGTATCCAACTCAAAACCAATTAAGAATGAAATGAAATGCCCTTCCATATTATATTTAAGTTAATTATGCGGAATCCAAGTTGAATGTGAATCAACATCGTATTTATTTTTGTTTGAGCGACTAGATATGGACAAAGTGTAAGACACGGTATGACTCCATTTGCTTTTACACAAGTGCCATGAAATGTGAAAACCACTAGTGAAAAACAAATCAAGTTCACATACAAACAACTGTTTTCCCAGTCCCCTTTATATAAACCCCACAAACCTATTTCTAAATTCCAACATCTCACAGCAATTCATCAATACCACCCAAAAACATCTCTCTCTATCTCTCTCTCTCACTATCTCTCTCAGATACAGTTTCAGTTCAACTTAATCTGCCATGGCTCAAACTAGTTTCCTCTGTCTCCTTCTTCTTCTGTTCGTCTTTTGCACATCATCTGTCACCATGGCGAAAAAGTCCGGCGATTTCATCAGAACTTCTTGCGGTGTGACACAGTACCCAGATTTATGTTTTGAGTCGCTCTCAGTATTTAGAAGCAAAATCCAACGAAGTCCAAGACAAATAGCTGAAACAGCATTGCAGGTAAGTTTATCCAGAGCTAGATCCGTAAGGACTTACGTTTCCACGATGACCAGAGTTAAAGGTATTAAAGGTAGAGATCTCCAAGCTGTGAAAGATTGTGTAGATAATATGGGTGACAGTGTGGATCGGTTGAGTAAATCCATTAAAGAACTTGGTGCAATGAGTAAGGGTAAAAATGCTGCTTCTGATTTCATGTGGCATATGAGTAATGTACAAACTTGGGTAAGTGCTGCACTTACTGATGAAAATACTTGTACTGATGGGTTTACAGGTCATGGCAAGAATACTAATTATAGAATTGGTATTAGGAGAAGAGTCACCGGTGTTGCTCAGGTTACTAGTAATGCACTTGCTTTGGTTAATCATTTTGCCTCTAAGCACTACTAAGGATATGGCTTTTAGCCAGGGTTTTATTGTCTACTTGATCTAGGATTTTCTTTGTGATCTTATTGTATGTGTTGTTGTCAATTAAGATCTTAAAGTTCTGTTTAATTAGGGTCTGAAGTTGTATTAGAAAGTTCAGCTTTTTAAGTACTGTCAATATGCTATACTATAGTAAATGTAAGTTCTAAGAAGGTTTGTGTTTTTTACTTCCCCTACTTTGAGGGTAAAATGTGTGTGTAATAAGTAAAAACTAAGTAGTGAACTTGTACCAAAGCAATAATCAAGTTTTGTTTCTTTCCTACTCTCTCTGCTCACAATGTATTTTCTTCCTGGCACTTTTAGGGGCGACTCCGAAAGAATTAGGGGCGACACTAAAAGATAAAAAAGGTCACCCAAACGTAAATCTAAGCTACCCCTTATCTTCGATTTTTCGAAATGGCCAATATGCCCTTATATAATCGGTAGCCAACGCCATAATCGGTAGGTTAAAGGTGAATCGGTATAGGTTAAACTGAAACAATACCTACCGATTATTGTGTAGATACTTCGGCTAATAATCCCTTTTATAATCGGTAGCTTATTCAACTTGTAATACTACCGATTATAAGGAGCCCCATATTCAACCTTGAGCTGTGGATGTAGCTATAATCGTAAGCCAAATAGGTTCCACAACCTACCGAATATAGGTTGCCCCAAAATGAGTTTTTCTAAAATCCTTCACGTGATGAATTTTGAAATATACCATAATCGGTAGGGTATATAATTATCTAACCCACCGATTATAACGAGCCCCGATCCAACCTTTGCCATATTTCATAGGTTTTGAGTGTACACAACCACCATAACCACTTGGTTCGCGTTTTGGATGCAAAATAATCGGGAGTTAAATATATTACCAAACCATCCGATTATTGGTTGCCCCAAAATGAGTTTTTTCTAAAATCCTTCATGTAAGGGAATTTGAAATATACCATAATCGGTCGCGTTAACAACTTAAAACCTACCGAATATAAGGAGCCCCGGTCGAAACCCTTGCCAAATTCCATAGGTTTTGATCAGTACAGAGCCGTGCATAACCATGTGGTTCGTGATTTGGATGTAGCCATAATCGTAAGCCAAATAGGTTCCACAACCTACCGATTATAGGTTGCCCCAAATTTAGTTTTTTCTAAAATCCTTCATGTGATGAATTTTGAAATCTACTATAATCGGTAGTATACTCAACTTAATAACCTACCGATTGTAAGGAGCCCCCAGTTGAACCCTTGCCAAAATCCATAGGTTAAGAGGGTACAGAGCCAGGCCTAACCATGTGGTTCGTGATTTGTATGTAGCCATAATCGTAAGCCAAATAGGTTTCACAAACTATCGATTATAGGTTGCCCCAAAATGAGTTTTTTCTAAAATCCTTATTTGCGAAATGTTTAATTTGAAATCTGACATAATCGGTAGATGATAAAACTTATACCCTACCGATTATAAGTGGTCAGGGATTCAACCTTTGACAAAAACTATAATATTCGGTAGCCAAAACAATAATCGGTAGTTTCACTCAATAATCGGAAGCAAACTCAGTAATCGGTAGGTCAGGTCTATATATTAGTGTTTGGAAAAAAATTTTGACTCATCGCGAGGTAACTCCCGATTGAGTGAGAGAAGAAGAAGAAAAAAAAAGAAGAAGAAGTGGGTATATGTTGCCAACTTCCGATTTTTGCCAACTTCCATAAACATGGATGGGTACGAAGAAGGACGTGAAGTTGTTGAAGTTCAAGGTTCACTACCGTTTAGAGATGATGATTTGGGGTATATGTTGAATGATCGAAACTTTGATGGAGATGAAACCCTAGACGACGCTTTCATGGAAGAAAATGGAGAATCACCCGAGATCGAAGCTAACGATTCATCAAACATACGGGTATGTTGTTAACAAACTCTAATACCCATGTTATCCATGTTACGTGCGTTTGTGTGTGTTTTCGAACGTGAAAATTCGATTTCTGCATGCATTGAATGACATGAACGACATATATTCGGTAGTTAATTTAGTAACATATCTACCGATTATCAATAATCGGGTATATTTTGATGTATTAATCTGCCGAATATGAAAAAATCCCCAAATTGAAAGCTTCAAATTCTCATAAAATTTGTCTACATGAATAAACGTCCGATTATTGGTATATAATAATCGGTTGGTTCATGAATTTATAGTCCCTCCGATTATTGAAGCTTTTACACAGAAGAATTGTTCATTTCTGTATGTCGTTAATCGGTAGACTATATGCGTACATGACTACCGATTTCTCATAATCGGTTACGTTGTATAGTATTAAATCACCGATTGTATTACAATCGGTTACTTATTATCTAAACTTCCTTCCGATTGCTAATGCATAACTTGTTGTTGTTGTGCGTAGGTTGTTGTAGCGGTTGATGACGATTATTATTTGAGGCCCGATACTTCCTACACTATGCAAACGATTTGGTATGGTCATGAATTATCTTTTCTTTTTCCAATCGTGTATGTTATATGGTTATGCTTATTATTTTTGTTTTGTAATATGCCCATTTAGATATTTGGAAATAAGAAGGAGGCCAAGGAATGGCTTATGAACAAGGCAAAAGAGAAGATGTGCGTGGTAGTTCAGAACCGTTGCGTTAAGAATATTCGGTTTGAAATGGTATGTGAGCGAGGTGGGGAGAAGAAGAGTACTCTTCGTTGTCCTAGGGATTTTCATGGAAGACCAACACGATCAAGGTATACGATTATAGACGAGTATATGAAACAACTCCCTCCACTCATTGTTCCATTTGTTTTGTCCACCGACGAGGTTGATGGGGATGGCAATTGTGGGTTTCACGTCGCCTCGGAACAAATTGGTTACTTTGGAGAGGCGGTGAACCAAGATGTCACCCAATGGCAAAATTTAAGAACTAAGATGGCGGTACAACTAATAAAGGACAAGGATTTCTATATGGAGATGATGAAGGAAGGAGATAGGCACGACAAAGAACTAGAGTTCAAAGACTTTGTTGCCCGTGTAAAGTGCCGAAAGGGATTGAAGACAATCGGATCCAAGTATTGGATGACAATGCCTAAATGTGGATATCTCTTAGCGGACGCTTTGAATTGCGTGGTACATTTCTTTGTTCCTCCTAAGTATGGACATTCTAATACGTTTACACCTACAAGGACGGTTTGCGATGAATCGGTTAAAGATAGAAGAATTGTTATGGCATTTGTGAATGAGATGCATTTTATCGGTTTAAGAGTAAAGAGGGATTGCCCATTACCTCCGTTGGCTGGTTGGAGCGATTACTTCCCAACGAATCATTGTAACGATTGGTTGAAACAATATGAGACCAACATGTTGGATTGGGATCGCGTCATGAAGGTGGATTTCCCGGAAGGCCTACTGGAATTGGTTCCCTCGGATGATGAAGATCAATGATTGTTATGTTTGAAAGATGTATTTTGGAAAGCCCTTTTGTGGAAAATACTGTGAAGTCTAAAGCTATAATCGGTAGTTATATTTTTAATATATCAACCGATTATACAAGCTTTTGTAAACAGACTCAATCAATATTATAATCGGTTATTAACTTTTTGAATTTATCTTCCGATTAAAAGGCTGACAAAACAATCTGAAATTTTTCCCCAGAATCGGTAGATTACATATTATATAAACATCAGATTGTCACCATACTCTGACAAAAAATAAACTGTAAATTTTTCCCAGAATCGGTAGACAACATATTGAATAAACTTCCGATTGTCACCAAAGTCTAACAAAAAAGCTGAAAATCTTCCCAGAATCGGTAGACAACATACTGCATTAACTACCGATTGTCACCAAACTCTGACAAAAAATAAACTGTAAATTTTTCCCAGAATCGGTAGACAACATATTGAATAAACTTTCGATTGTCACCAAAGTCTGACAAAATAGGTGAAAATCTTCCCAGAATCGGTAGACAATATAAAATAATAACCTCCGATTGTAACCATCAATCAACATTTATACTGTTACGACGGACTTCAGGAATTCATAACTTCCATCATAAGTGAATTCTTCACCCTTTTCCACTAAGTACTGTCTTTTTACGAGTGTCTCCTATATAAACAAACATAAAATAATGTCAACTTCGTTTTAGTAAGAAAGATTAAACACCCGAGCGTTATACTTACAAATTGTTGGATCGACAAGCTTAAGTGGCTAGTGTTAAACATCCTCTTTTGTATCGTTATGTAATCATTTACCCCTTTTTGGACAAGTCGGAAACGATCATGAACTTGTTGGAGTGATCTTTGCTTTGGATTTCCATACTCTCGCACGAATTGACTATATACCCTCGCCCAAAAGACTTCGGGTGTTAACCTTCCTCGCTATGACATCTTCACGTCTTGTTTCACGATACCATGTTTTCACAATGACCAAATCTTCATCTCATCAAACGTTGCCATGCTTGTAAGTTGAGATATAGAATGAGTTCACAAGAGTAGACGATGGAAAATCTATTTGTAGAATACACAATGCTATATATGTGTTGTTTGGTGCATAAATAAGAAGAGTTTACCCTCCTTATATAGATGAGAGTCCCAACGTCTCTATTTTTTGAAAATATGGCCGTTGATGCGTACTTTTACCGATCATCAAATTGCGTACAATTATTACACTCAATCGGTAGTAAATGTTTGAACAAAGCACCCGATTATTCGTAATCGGTAAATATGTATTTTTATATACTTCCGATTATAGGATGTTTTGTCAACAGAGTTCTCAGTTTCATTAGAGTAGTATAATCGGAGGTTTCTCAATATGTATTATCTACCGATTGTGTTTGGTTTTCGAGGCACGACTAGTTTCTTTTGAACGAACTAGCCGTTGGAGTATAATCGGTAGTTAGATCAACAATTAAAACTTACGAATTTCATAAATATTTTGAAATTCATCACAATATCACCTGCACATCATCATAATTTTACATTGAACTCCCGCAATTCTATTACAAGGTATTGCGATTAGCGTCGTGGACGTGTTGGACGAGTCCTAAACGGATTAAATCTTTCCATCGCCCTAAGGATTCTAAAATGAGCTTCATAATGGAAGCTTGATCTTTTCCATCTCCGCCATTCCCCGAAAGATCGTTCTATAACCTCATCATTGGTTTCACCCCTCAATCGATATTGATTCACAAGATAAGTTAAATGGACGAATTCTTCGACGTGTCATTTATTGAACCAACTCGGCGAGAAAAGATCAGCGGAGTGACGGTTGTTTGGGTTACTCTGTCGGGTCGAATTTTTCGTGAATTTTCCCCAAATAACTCTTACTCATTATGCCTCCCTGCCTACGTTCTTCTCCTCATCTCGGATAGAATTGAACATAGCGCCTACATAAAGATAAATCTTCTTCGATCGTGAACTCCGTAGGATTAATGAATGGTTGGGCCATTATGTTTAAGATGATGTTGGAGATAGTTTAAAGGTATTTGTGTTCCATATAGGGTAAAAGGATACAATCCTTATATAGAGTTTAGAGTTCCAACGACTTTATTTTGTTGGGGCATCTGTATAATCATAAGTCAAATGAAGTATTATCACTTCCGATTATACAGTTGCCCCAAATTTTGTTTTTGCAAAAATGTCATTTTTTTCGAATTTGGGAACTATAATAATCGGTAGCTAATAACCTACCGATTATACAGTTGCCCCAAATTTTGTTTTTGCAGAAATGTCATTTTTTTCGAATTTGGGAACTATAACAATCGGTAGTTAATAAGACTTCCGATTATAAAGTTGCCCCAAATTTCTTCCTTGACGAAATCACCAATTTTGGGAATTTAGGATCTACTATAATCGGTAGTCTCGTGAGGTTATTTTTCCTACCGATTGTTATAGAAGCCAGATGCGCGTTATGCACAAATCGATATTAATCGGTAGTATAATATCGTTACTAAGCTTTCGATTGCTTTATAATAATCGGGCACAAAATAGCTTCCGATTGTGTAAGGGCATTAACGTATTCTCCGCGTTTTTGGACATCCCTTAACGGTGTATATGGGTTGGGAATAAAAAAATCGCCCCCTAATTCTTTCTGGGTCGCCCCTAAAAGTGCCGGAGTTTTTCTTTGCTTTTGGAAGAGTCCAATCTTAATAATTTCTCGAGTACTTCCAGAAGAAAAATCTTGTAAAATTTAGATTTTACTATATATTCTTTTTTTTAATAGCTAGGCTGTAAATCCTGACATTTTTAGGGTGACTCCGAAAGAATTAGGGGCGAGTTTTTATTCCCAACCCATAGACAAGGTTAAGGGATGTCCAAAAGATAGTAAAATACGTTAATGCCCTCCCGTACCGGAAGTTTCTTAACTACCGATTGTTGAGAGTAAATCGATAGTTAAGAAACGCACAAAGACTACCGATTGATATGAATTTGTGCTAAATGCGTATTTGGGGCTACTATTAATCGGAAGTTAATGATAAATTCATTTACTACCGATTATAGGCTCAACCAAAATTAAAAAAAAAAAGGATTTTTGTAAAATCTCATTTTGGGGCTACTCTGTAGTCGGTAGTTATATGAACTATTTTGACTACCGAATATGGTTGAATATTTGCAAAGAAAGCCACTGTATAATCGGAAGTCGGGATTTTACCTCATTTACTACCGATTATAGGCTCAAACAAAATCCAAAAAATAGATGATTTTGGAAAAATCTCATTTTGGGGCTAACCTATATTCGGTAGTTATATGAACTATCTTGACTACCGATTATGGTATGATATTTGCAAAGAGAGACATTGTATAATCGGAAGTCAGAATAACTTCATTTACTACCGATTATAGGCTCAACCAAAATTCAAAAAAATGAGAATTTGTGCAAAATCTCATTTTGGGGCTACTTTATATTCGGTAGTTATATGAACTATCTTGACTACCGATTATGGTAGGATATTTGCAAAGAGAGCCACTGTATAATCAGAAGTCAGGATAACTTCATTTACTACCGATTATAAGCTCAACCAAAATTCAAAAAATTAAGAATTTTTGCAAAATCTCATTTGGGGCTACTCTATAATCGGGAGTCAAGATAACTTTATTTACTACCGATTATGGTAGGATATTTGCAAAGAGACCCACTGCATAATCGGAAGTCAGGATAACTTCATTTACTACCGATTATAGGCTCAACCAAAATTCAAAAAAAAAAAAGAGGATTTTTGCAAAATCTCATTTTGGGGCAACTCTATACTCGGTAGTTATATGAACTATCTTGACAACTGATTATGCTAAGATTTCGATAAAGAGGTCTACTGTATAATCGGAGGTCAGGATACCTTCATTTACCACCGATTATAGGCTCAATCAAAATTCAAAAGATAGATAATTTTTGCAAAGTCTCATTTTGGGGCTACTCTATATTCGGGAGTTAAATAACCTAAATTCACTACCGATTATGGTCACATTTTAGCCAAAGGTTTACTTTAATCGGCAGTCAAGATAACTTTATTTACTACCGATTATAGGATAATCAAAATTCAAAAGATATAGGATTTTATTTTGGCATACTTTATATTCGGAAGTTATATAAACTAAATTTACTCCCGATTGTTGATTAACTTCCCGATTATAAAGTTAGCTACCGATTGTAAAGGGTAATTTGGCCATTAAAAAAATGGGAGATAATGGATGGCTACATTTTACGTTTGGGTGACCTTTTTTGTCTTTTTGTGTTGCCCCTAATTCTTTTGGAGTCGCCCCTAAAAATACTAGGTCAGAAATGTCACAGATTTTACGAATCTCGTCGAAATTTCCTACCCAACTGGTGAAAAATTATTGTCTAAGTCTTGCATGCTGCTTTGGGTGAGAGTTATCGCCTGGTTATGCACGTTCCTGCATTGATGATTTAGGCGTGCTGGCTAAGCTGGACCAACTATAGATGAGTCAATTGCAACTACCTAAGGCCTATTCCTATGTCAAAAAAATGAGTGTAGCATGTCAAATGAGTTTCCCCACTATGGTACATATGTCAAATTTGATTAAAAGTATATATTTAATTGTATTGGGTGGGATCCTAATGAATAAAAAATATATTTGTATTTGTGCGGTGGGGTATTTATAAAAAATTTAATGTTATAATACAATTAGTAGGACCCTTTAAATATAAAAATATATTGTAAAAGTGAAAAAGTAAGAGAGATTATATATCTCTAATATAAAACAAAGCATGGACAACTTAGCTTAGATAAAGGACGCCTGATTCATTCTTGGGAAAGCTAAATCTATGGTTGTGGTTGTTTACATCATTATTGTATCATTAATTTTTTATAATGAATATTTTATTAATCTCTCATTATAAATGTCTTATAATTATGTTAATTAATATACTTTCATTAAATTTCTTATGAATTTTTCATTATAAATATCTTCTTACATCATAAATATCTTAATTTAATAGATGTCTCACAATTTTCTTAATGAATATACTTTCATCATTAATATTTTATTAATGTTTCCTTATAAATGTTTTATGATTATCCTAATAAATACTTTCATTAAATAAATAATAAATTTGTTAATAATCATATCAATTGGTAGTATTTGTTGGTGGTCCATGGAGCCGGTGATGATGGTGATGAGGTAGTGGTGATGGGCGGTTCTGGTGGTGGTAGTGTAGGTGGTCAGTGTGGTAGTCAGGTAGTGGGGAATTCTTACTCTATGTGAAAATAAGCTGGTTAAAAAAAAAAAAAAAAAAAAAAAAAAAAAAAAAAAATGTACGGGTGAGCAAATTTACCCTAAAAACAACCCGATAAAAATTTAACGTTGATAATGTAATGTATATGTTATTGGGATGGTAACGGTTTTGATTGGTCCCATTATATGTTTCATTCGGTGGTTTCTTCTAAACACCTATTACGGTCAACCTAGCAATTCTCAAAAAAAAAAAAAAACAACCATGGAAACAAATTGCATTAACCCGAGTAACAGGTTAATGCACAATCCATCGCGTCATGTGCTTATTTTAGAGCTCCCTTAGGATGGATTGTTGTTTTCAAGTTCTCTCTTAATTTGCATGTAACAAACTAAGAATAAGAAACTTCACCTTCGGGTTAACCTCCCAACTTCTCTTAATTTGCGGACAACATAAGTTTTGGAACAACAAGGCCCTAAAATGTAATCCGGTCATGGGCGTCTATCACGGTGAGAAACTAATAGTGGCATTGATGTTATTTCTGGTCAACTTATCTCGATTTGATTCCAGCGATTTCCACATTAGCCTGACGTTAATACGTGTAGAAAAAGAAAAAAATCAATCAACTGATATAGCTCAAGTGTGGTATAGCATCGTGCATGATAACATTTTGGAATAACAATTAGAGAAGGAGAATAACTTCTCTAAGCGAGATGACATATCATCAATCGGCAGAGTCATTGTGATTATTGCAATTTCATTTTTCCGATAGGTACTGCGGTTGGGTTAAAGAGTCACAGAATTAAACATCGGATGGTAATACCGCTTCCCGGGTAAGGGTTAACATCTAATCGATTCCAATTTTCATACTTATCGAAAAAAAATGGAATCACGAATTAAGAACAAAAACATTGTTATGCCAAAAGTGAAAACGTATTTGTGGCCACCTAAGTGAAGTTTACCTATTGTCTTTTGGTACAAGACCATTTTGGATTTGATGGAGGGCAACCAATGGGTTATGTATTTTTTTTTTTATATGATCCGCGGCAAGACATGTTTTGGTGATATAAATTGGGCAATGAACATATAGACAATGATCAACTCCCGTGCCGTTACGGCACGGGTCAAGGCCTAGTATATATATAAAATTACTCGGAGATAAAGTCTTTATCGCTGGAGACAAAGAGACCATCAATAGATGGGATGAAGTCTTTATCGCTCGCTGGAAACTCCATCGTGTATGCCTATATGTTATTTTTGACATATAGACATATGAGTTTGGTAGTTTGGCATACCCATAGTGGGTGCATATATGACAAAATACGATGTTTGTCATATGCATAGGAATAGGCCTAACTAATAAAAAAATCTATCTGATTGTCAAAGGCCTTAACTAATTCCACGTGCATTATGGCTCCGACACATGAACCATGATTTGGGGCCAAAAGAAAGAAAGAAAAGATGAAATTTCTAAGTAAAACATGGTAATGAACGATGATGTAGTAAAAGCAGAATTATTGGACCAACTTCTTATACATTTTAAGATATCATTGGATTATATGTAACTAACAACTAACAGCTTTCAAGTTTGAAATTTGAACCACTGGTACCAATGAAAAAAAACATACTTATTAAGTTCGATGCGATAATAACAAAAACTTTCCACTCCGAAAGTGTACTCCTCTCCACCGCATACATGCTTGCGAATCTCAAAAATCAAGATAGCAATGGTGTTGTCTTTACAAGTTAACAAGATCCGTAAAAGAGAGAAAAGGTCCATCTAAACACGGATTGGAGACAGAATTCAAGTGTACAAGATTCGCCATAACTAGTGTTAAAAAGTAGTGTTCCTAGTCCTAACTTTTCTAACAATGGACCATGAGTCCGTTGGTGGGAAAAATACGGTTTAGTCAAAAGTCAGTCTAAAAAGTACAGTTTAATCCAAATTTCGAGTCAATTAGGTACAAATTAGTCCAAAATATGAGAAAGTACACTAATAACCCTTATCATTTACAATTTAGTCCAAATATTTGCAGTCTAGTCCATAGTGACTTATGATTTATGTCGGCAATTTTAATTAACATAAAAATAATTTATCTTTTGAACCGTTTGTCCAAAATTCGCAAACTTTATATATTCGGAAAGCTCTTTTCGAGCTCCACAAAAAGAGTACCCATATGACCATATAATTTTTATTTTTTAAATATCTTAGTTTACACTTATGTAAGATATACACATCTACAAAATCCAAAGACAAGACAAGGTGCACCCGGTTTGTACACCACATACAACTCCACATAAGCACCACTAACAAGCATGCTATTCAAATCTAACACAAGCCACTTTTTTACGTTGAGCAAGATCCTTCCTCTCAATAACCTTGAATGTACCGTAAACATGCAATGGAATCCCAACGGAGCCACAACAAAAGCATTACAAAAAAAGATCCCCACTCGGATTAAGCACAAGGCAGATTGTTTAAGATAAAAAAACTTAGTGAGACTAATGCAAATGCACATTAAAAAGACCAAAGTAAGGCATGATCAGTTCAACAATCACAACAAGACTAGTAATTTGAGACCACTACATCAAAAATCCACAATGAGACTAATAATTTCCACAATGTTTATGCCAGATGCAACCAACAACAACATGAATTCTAACAGAGCATAGATACAAATAAGAACTCCACTTCATGCCCATGATAAATGGTAGGTCGTATGCACTGTCTGAAAAAAACATAATTAACCAAAAAGCCAGTGCAAGAACTACTTACAGTATTCACATCCATTTATTTTATATTTCTCCCACTGAAGCACACATCTGTCCTGAGATGGGTTCTGCCTTGCTTAGTGCTTGCTTTTCCTTTTCCTAGATAAAAAAAAGTCCCCCCATGTATTACATGAGACGATTAAGAAATATTAATGCACCGTTTTAAATATATTCAATCGCATCTTAACAAAGTGTTTGACATTTCACCAAAACAGATGAAATCTAGGACAGAAAAAATTAAATCAAGTAAAACTTCTCAAACATTATTATCGGTGTAGGAAATTCATACAAACTTCACAGATATCTGCGCGTAAATGTTAAGATCCATCCGAAGTAGAAAGCATATATGTACACTTGTGCATATTATAGGTACACCAATATGTACACTGTATTCTAGGTGCACCAATATGCACACTTGCAATCAAAGTGCACCAATATGTACACTTAAGAAGGATAATAACTCAATTTCAAGAGACACCTTTGTCAAGCTAAATCTTCAACTCTAAAAACCATGCACTTTGCTAGAATAAAGCATCCTTTATTTCATTCCAAAGGTCATCGGGCTTACACAAGTATCATTCTTTTGAGCATTATGTAAGACTGAACTAAGATTAGACCAAGGAGACCGGATATTAGAATTATGAAACATACCTCTCTTTGTCGGTGAAGATAAACATTCAAGTCGGGTGTACAACTATGTACACATTAAAAATCAATATGTGTACAATTATGTACACATTATGAATCACATGTGTACAACTATGTACACATTCACAATCAATAACAAAATGTAATAGCATCGGCTTAATATTCCATGTTGCCATTACTAAAATTTGAATGAGTTATACCAACTTTTTTCCACACATTGATTCATTTAATTCTAGATATTATAGTTTATGTACGGAAATAGGGATAACTATAGTGAAACATATGCTTCTTGTGGTGACAGATAATATGCAAAATAAATATCAAACATGACTGATAGATCAGAATCATTTCGGGAAGTACTCCTGATTCAGTTAAGATGACAAAATAAAAGATTATAAATTTGTAAACAAACTTGTAGACATTACACATAACATAAAATACTTGAATTATTTGAAGTACTCAAATAACTGCATAACACCTAGAAATTGAATTACTATCTGACTGATAATAAAATCTAGAAATACTCAAAATACTATGGTAATTAATTGCAACTTAAAGTATAACTGGTGTACAAGCATATACACCTCGTATAACAAACACAAAAAAAATAGTGCACTTTTATATGCACTGCGTATAACAGGTGTACAAGAAAATACACCTATTACATGGAAATGAAAATTCTTCAAACGCTTACGCCCCTCGTCCATTCTCGGGCGCAGGATTATAACATAATTGTTTATGGCGTTCTCTGAATTTCATATTTTAACTGGTTTAGATATTCCCAATTTGTAGTAATCAATGTCGACTCCATCGCCTCGTGTTAGACCTTCAGCTGATCCAGGTTGGGATTATGGCCAGCCACTAGTAGGCGATAGAAACAGTGTGAAATATGTTTTGTGTGGTATGATAACAAGAGCTGGGATTTTTAGACATAAGAAACATCTTCTTGGTGGTTATAAGTACACCACTAAGCAAAAACACCTATTAGTGGTGTACAAGAAAATACACCTATTGCACGAAAAGAATTTCCTTTCCATGTAAAAGGAAACACAAAATATGACACTTTAATTGTTAGAAACAGCACAAACTGATGACAGAAGATCTAACCTAAATGTACTTGAGAGAAAGGGGTTTCCAATATCAAACATTCTTGTAGATGGGGAAAAACGAGTTGCTGGTTTTTACGGAATTGAGGAGACGACCGTGCGGAGGAAACTCCTTGAACCGAGCAAACTGTTAAACCTCACACAGATGCACCGTAAGAAGGGAGTGCTTTGAATTCGAGAGATCAATATGTAGTACTCCCGGCCTAAACCAAGACAATGGCCGTTCCAGAGTAAATTCGGTCATAAGAGAGGATGGGTCGATCTGTAGGAGGGAAGCTGAGATGTGTGAGATCAATGGTGATCGAAGATTGTGGGTGTGTTGTGTATTCTGAAATAAGATAAGTTCTGAATGATTGAATTTGCTCTGTTGAGAGTAATTTCTCAAACGTTGAGTTATTAATCTCGTGTTGCCTGTTTGACGTGAGATTATCTTCTTTTTCAATCATGATTCAGAAACTTATTTATATTGCTAGAATTGTAAACACCATGATCCCATGAAGTGTGACAATTTATGGAATTAAAGAGTGGAGAAGTGGAAATCGTGTTAAAACCATTTGCTCAACGTGCGGAGACTTGGTCGATTTTCCATCCACTACTTTGTTAACTCCTTCAACTGATTGCATGACTTGCTCACATTCTCATCGTGTGTATAAACACACGTGTCGTAGGACCCCATATCAAAACCCTAGTTAATATCCCCCATGTGACACGATTGATGTCTCGTTCATGACTTCATGGGACGATGAGTCCTCGTATTTTTGAGTCGAACATGATTTGAAAATGTTCTGAGACTTATGAATTTGAACATGTCTGTTGAGACAGAGATATAATGTATGAATAAACATAGTTAACGTGAGAAAATATTTCTCATTCGATGAACTGTTGAATATTGATGGTTGAATCAATGTTCCTTGGTTTGAGCAAATATTGCTCATCTAAGCAAAT
>JAJJWW010015478.1:0-55711 GCA_023531295.1 Papaver armeniacum | reverse complement strand
TGCAGAAAAGAGTATCCGCCGAAGTGAATAGTATAGTCAAGGTTTGACCTCAGGCAACTATTCAGGCGGAAATTTTATACACCGACAAAAGCTTTAAAATGTAAGAGGTCAATTTGGTAATGGTATTTCAAATGGATTTTTAGAATAAAAAAAATTGCTGTTTGTGAAGCAAAATATTTGTGATTCTTGTTTACGAGACAATTTACCTTACTGCAAAACAACTACACATCCTGGACCAAAACACGCTTTTATATCCACTTCTCGATTCATTATACACGGTTACACAATACACACTCTACGGAAAGCACTCGAGTGTGATATTTTTGCACTAAACTGTCAAAGCCCATTTTCTTATCACACATCAAAATTATTTTAATCATAATACGCATATTTAAAAGAAAGGTTTTTGGTCACCACTCTATTTTGATGGGGGCCGTTCTCTCATTTTACTAGGTCTTTTTAGAAGTAATTTAAAACATCTCTTATGGTGTTGTTTTGTTTATTATTTTCAAAGAAATGTAAATTTTATTTTTAGTAATTTTAAGATTTTATTAAAAACCTTGCTAGTTTAGGGCCTAGTGTGATTATTTGGTGCTTATAGATTACTTCATCTACCTAATAGGAAATGATAAGGTGTGTCTAAATTTGCTGCAACTACCAATTTACCCTCTATTAAATATTATTAATTTACCCACATTAGCTCTTAATAATACAAAAACCTAAAACAAAAATCAATTTCATTTTCTTATAAACCGATTCTTCTCTTCTCCTCTTTATGTTTTTTTTTAAACCAAAACATCGTCGATTATCGACAATCCAAAAATGATTAATCGTCATCTTTTTTCTACAAAATGTCGAAACCAACAAGAGTGAAGCATGCTACTAACAGGAATTTCCTAGTGAGAATAATGCCACAATTGTTGAAATGATTCAAACAAACCGAAGAACACAACACAGAGGAGGACGAACCATCTTTGATCGCCTGACAAGAGGAGGAAATAGGTCGAATCAGGCACTTTTCCAATCAACCCAATCCTCCCACCACCTTTCACTGAAGCTAGATTTTGACTATCAACTTTTTTGTTTTGGCATTATTATCAGCAGATTGGTTTTGTAGCTTAGCATATAGTGATTTTACAGTAAAATTACCATTTCTTGTTAGAGTCCATCTGGTCTTATCTCTTTTCAGAGACCCATCATATGAAGTAAAAAGATTGATGTTCGAGATTTCTTCTACTAGGGGTTTGTCAAAATAGAATGCGATAAGTTGGTATTCCACTTCTTTGTTTCTGGAGTTGATTAACTGATACAAGTGTTATATTGAGTTGTTTTGAGGACCTGATCTAGGCAAGACCTCTTCTCTTATTGGTAGCCACCTATCTTCCCAAATGTTGATGGATGTGCCATCCCCCACTTCCCAGACACCGTATCTTTTTCTCGTGTTGATTCATGAAGTATGCAGTTCCATATCCATGGTGCATTGGACTTCTTTTTGGATAGAAGAGCACCAGATTTTTTGAAGTATTTTCCTTTGAGAATTTGGGCCCACGGATCATATGGTCTGCTGACTAATCTCCATGCTATTCTGCTTATCATAGCTTGGTTTATTTTGTTAGCTTCTTTGAAACCTAAACCCCCTTGTTCTATTGGTTTACACAGGAAATCAAAAGATTTGATGTAAATTCCCTTTGAATTTGTGTGTTTGCCCCACCAGAAGTCTCGCTGAATGTCATTGATTCTCTTTGTTATTTTTTTTTGGTAGAACAAAGCAGCTCATAGAAAAGATTGGCATGTTGGATAAGATAGATTTATTCAGCACACTCTTACTAGGTTGTGATAAGATTTTCCCTAGCCATTTTTTTTTATCTTTTGTTTCATTTTTTCTATGATACCATCAAAAGTTTTTAACTTTGATCTATCAATGAATAATGGAACTCTTAGATGGGTGTCTTTTATGTTTATTTTCTTTATTTTTAACAATCTACAGATTATCCCTTGGTGTTTGTTGTGAACTTTCTTACTAAAAAACAAGCCAAATTTAGAGAAGTTTATAACTTGACCAGAGGCAGAACTGAAAAGATTAATAGCATCAAGAAGGTTTTTGCAGCTGACTAGATCAGCTCTAGAAAACAGAAGCAGGTCATCTGCGAAAAATAAATGGGATATTGGTGTAGCTCTAGGAGTTAGCTTGATTCCCTGAACTCCAAAGGCAGTTTCAAGTTTCAAATGTATGATCATTTTACACATTTTAGTTATACACTGAAAATCGAGAACGGGCAAAAAAATCTATTGCAACAGTTTTAATGGAAATGCGGATGGGCTATTTATACTTTAAAAGTTCTAAGCCCACAATACATAGAACTCATACAACGGTAACAAGAGTGACAAAAGGCAAGTAGTCACCAGTTGGGGACTTGGGATCAATGCTTATGAAAAAAACACTCAATGGAGCCAGACTGCTCAGCTTGTCTTGTCCTTGATCAATACTTCTTCAACAGAACCAATCCTTGCTCAGATTGTTGGTTTCAATACTGCTAAGGAAGACTGGCGTTCTCTAGAGAAACGTTACACAGGCTCTCCCTTCTGGAGTGTGAGAGCTAGATTGGTTGTTGTTCACGGCTGTAATTTAAAATTGAGAAGGGAAAACAGAAAAGACTTTGCATTTAGGTTTCATCAAGCATTGCATAAAAGTTTCGAACCAGAGATACCTTGTAATGCTTTAAAAATATAATACTCACAGACTCATAACGAAGACTTGTAAAAAGTAAAATCTGCAAGAGTTTGAACTGCACCTATGAAATTCAGCAACAGACTAAGCTTGTGCATTGAAATAAAGCTTGAAACAGCAGCCTAAAGATAGGTAAAATAGGCTAGAACTTAACTTTAAACTCCTAACATAAAACAAAAACCTGGACATGAATTTCTTGTTGTGGCAAAGACCAAAAATACTATTCGTTTTAATCCTTTTCTGTTCCACAAATCAGGAAAAAAGATTCCATGATAGACCTGATTAACTTAATAAGCAATAACATCGCGTAATTGTAACAGAAGTACAAAAAAAAAAAAAAACATCAATTACAATCTAACAAAAAGAACATTTCAGCTTGATATTCTAGGGAATACCCGTGTAACACTCACATTGACTTGCTTTTTTCTACAAGAGTTTAAACTGCACCTCAGAAATTCTGCAACAGACTTAAATTGTACATAAAATTAAATTTGAAACAACATCCTAAAGATCACTCCAATAAGTTCATTTAAAAACCTGGAACATGAATCTTGCCGTGGAAAAGACCAAACAAGATATAACTCATTTCAGTACTATTCTATTCCACATATCAGGAAAAAAGGACTCAATGATAAATCTGACTAACCTAATAAGCAGTAATGGTGCCTACTGACAGAACTGCTAAAAACATCAATTAAAATCTAACAAAAGAAACATCCCAGCTTGATATATTCTAAGGGATAAGTGTGTAACACCCACATCGACATTCTTGTTCACCATCACCACCACCAGTATTATCGTCATCATCATCATCTTCTTCTGAGGAGTCAATCCAATCTTCTTCGTCCGAGTCCTCCCATTGTACTTTCCCTAGATAAGTTCCTGTGCCAAGTGAAAATAGGCTCTCCACATAGACGCTTGTATTAAAGCGCCCCTTAGAGATTCATCATGGGCTATAATAGTTTCAAATGTGACATGTTTTGGGTCATAAAGAACAATATGTAAACAATTATCAGCCAGCTCTAACCCTAACACAATCTTTCCATTGTTTAAAAATTGCAAGGGCATAAAACCAGAAACTTCCCCAAAATGTTCTCTTAGCTCAATGGTGAAAACTTTGGTCCATGATTCCTCCTCCTCCTCCCCGATGTCCTTTAACTCCCACAAACCTATAACCTCGGTATCATAACAAAAACAACAAAGTGATCCGCCTAAGACACACAAACATACTATGGCATTTGCTTCAAAATCCGGCAGTGGCACCGCATTGGAAGTCTTCCGTCTCGAACTCAAAAACGAAGAAGAAAAATGCCGTGCAAGAAATTGCTCAGTTCCGTTGTGCTATCCAATGAAAACCTCCAGTAACAGGCCATCGACCCATATCACATAATCTTGGATAATGCAAACCATCTATCTCTACGCTATCAACTCTTGACCATGAGTTTGCTTTCAGAGTATAGACATATACCTCACACCTAGACCAGCGACCATATGAAGCCTCTGTCAAATGTACCACTTTGAAATCCTGGATTTGTTCATCATATCCAAACCCATACTCTACATAATTCCTATCCTTAACCTGCTTTCCAGTCAGTGGATTCGGTAATCTCTTACATTCATTAGTAGTCGGGTTCCACAAGATAAGAACATAGGACGCTGATGTATCGTTAAGTGTATCAAAGTGCCTCAACAAAATCAAACCATTACAACATCCTAAAACCTCAATTTCCTTCTCGTCAGATTCATTGGGGTATTCGATATGACTAGTTCTTTCACATGTTGATAATGATGTATCATAACTAAAGGTATAAATATCATTTTGATTATGAAACATTAGATTGAATTTGCCCATTTCGACAGCATACTGATTTCGGGCTTTGAGAAATTTGGGGCATTTTAATTGATTATACCATGAGTGGTTTACGCACCTGAATCGTGCGAGTGACTTCAGAGGAAGCCGAACAAGAATGTCTGACAGGATATCCCATGGTAGGTTCATCCTGCAATGAATCAAGAACAGTTCAATCACAAAAAAAAAAAAAAAAAAAAATCAAAAGAAATCAGAAATCAAACCCAAATTCGAAAAATCAAAACAAATCAGAAACTGATGCGTGAGACTGAGACAGTACCTGCAAGAACGAAGGTGTTGGGGAAAGAGGAACCCTAGCTAAGGCGAAATCTCTTATACTTCAGGAAGGAAATGAAATGGGAAAGTGGACCAAAGAAATCCAGGGGTTTAAGTAGGTTTTATCTCTAAACAATTATTTTTCAATGGACGGTCATAACCTCATTTGACTGTTTTAATCACGACCAGGGCAAGCACTGTGGGACGATATTATCTAAACATTTTTCCGGATGGATATCCGGAGCATCTGCTGAATGGTCTAGTCAAATTTGACCACAGGCAAAGATTCAGGCCGAAACTTAGTGTTCTAGTTCATGATACATACACTCCACAGTCAGAAAGCACACGGGTGTGATAATTTAGCACTTTAGACTGTCTAAGCCAATTTTCGTATCACACATCAAAATTATTTTCAGTCATAAATTTTGATTAGAAAAATTTAACACACAATATCAGGTTTTAGGCCACTGATTTTAGTCTTTAGATGGCGAAGTTGATTTTTACATGAGGCCTATGCAGCATAGGCTACAAATTTTCGTAGCATATATTTGATCAGAAAAATGATTTTGTGGTCACTTGCTTTTTAATTGGGATGCAAACTTTATATGATTTTGTAATTTTTTGTTTTCTCCTTTTTACAGGCTTCTTCTTACTATTTGTAAGAAGTTCTCTTTACCTCCCTCTTCTTCTTATTAAAATCTCTTCAAAAAAAAAAAAAAAAAAAAAAGATTTTGTGGTCACTTTCTGTCATGGGTTACTATTTAATTTTTGAGTTAAAGTTTAGGTAGAGTTAGCACATCCCTCTTTTGGGTGGGAGGCCTTCCGTTCAGTTTTTTTTTTTTTTTTTTTTTTTTTTCTTCTTAAACGGTAAGAAGTTTTGAAGCATTTGTCCCCCTATCTCATATTTCCACCACCATCGTAATATCTTAGTCTAATCGTTTAGAATGATAAAAGAAAAGAATTTACAGATGAAATACCCAGATTAATTGGGGTATACCCAATTTTAAGTGGACTCTTTTTTAAGGGAAAATGGGGAGGCCTATGGGTAAAGTTACAAAACTATCCTTTCCCATTATAATTCTAATTACTACCCTAAATAAGTTTTCATTCTCTTCATTTCATCTTCTTATCTTCTTCTTCTCCTCCTCAAACACATTCTGGCTCCTCCATCCCCACCACCAAAAACTCGTCGATTAATTCTGTCGTAATAAATCGATTCTAAAGTTCCGATTAATCTTCAAAAGTGGATCCGCCCGACCTAGAGCAAGTCGTATGAAAAACGCTAATCGAAAACCCAATGAGTATAACCTTGGAATTGCAAGTTTGGTTCAAAAGAAAGTGAAGAAAAAAAACGGTTGAAGAAGGAGAATTTGCGATTCTTTGAAACACGAGAAATGGTGCGATTAAGAAAGTAAGGGCTTACTTAAACTCACTCCAAAGACTTCAATTTCATGTTTGCATGTCAAATTAGGTTAGAAAAATCGAATGTTTGAATTTGCGGTTATTTGGTAGGCATGGTATAATGCTATCGATCTATGACATTTCATATTTAAGGTTGGCGACAAGCTATTAGGTTGAAGAACTTGTCACAGCAGTATCTATAACCCTACTTGCAAGGTCGGCGAGGTATTAGGTTGAAGCACTTGTAGAAGGCTCGTTGTTTCTTGTTAGGCGGGTCGGTTGTGAACTTCACCTTGCCGGTTGTGTTCAATTTTTTTTGTTGTGTCTCCTGATGCCTTTAAGTATGAAAGTCGGAATAGTATTTTGTCTAAACCATTCCTACCGTATGTTAGCCATTAATGTATGGGTAATAGACCTTGCCAGGCATAATGTGGAAAATCCTTGTGTCATATTTGTTATAAAGTTTCCATGGTTATTTGAATGATACCACGTGACTATTTTATCAGTAGGCATATATGTTTTAGTCGAACCTTCCATCCGTTGTTTCGCCGGGTTGGTTTTATTTGATGACCCTGCCGACCTATATTTTTTTTCTTATTCATTCTTGTTCAGGTTGCAAAAGGCAAAGAAGAAAGCATCTCTGAAAGCTCTTAGTCCTCCTTCAAGACCTCCTCGTGTTGGTGAAAAGCTCTTGACTTTAAAACATCGAGGGCATCGTTAATAAAGGAACGCTTAAGATCCGTGTATCGAATGATTCTAAACCACCATCGGAACCAGGTGATTGAGACGACACTCCAGATGAAGACCAATAAATTTCATCTGGTAGAAGATGTGATGATGATGATGTTGATGAAAGAACTCCGGCTGCTGGAGGAGGTAGCAATGATGATGATGATGATGGTGATCAGAATGCCTAATGTTGGAGGAGGTAATGATGATGATGATGATAATGATGGTAATGGAGATAAAGATAAGGATATCGAAGATAAAATTGTTGAAGAGGTGCTGGAACAAGAAGAAGAAGAATAAGGAGGAGATAGAGATGGAGAACAAACTTTAGCTACTGTTCAACAAACCGAAGCTTCAACTTCAACTAAAACCGTAAAGAAGAAGAGGGGAATCACTAAACCATCTAATTACCACATGCCTGCCCCTCACTTGATGGTTACACTTCAAAAATAATGAGTCTCCAATGGGGACCCCAAGAGATGGTGAAAATGTTATTTTTGGATAAAAAGACTCATGGGCATGTACGATCCATAATACTATCGTAAGTAATCTCAATTCTTCTATGTTTTTTATTCAAGTTTGTATCTATCTTAAATTTGCGCCAAGTGTTTGTATTTCTTTTCATTTTGTTTTTTTGGTCTTTAGGATCACAAGCATGTCGTCCGTCTCATGAGGCGCCAAGCTTCATGTTCCGTGACTAAGACTTGGGATCTTAAGGATGAATGTGAGGAGGTGCAAGTTATTGTCAAGAACTCGGGTTGTGGCTCATGGAGAGTTCGAATATTGAGCATGATAGAGCTACCGTGATCCGTGATTCATGTGAGAGGTTCTACGGAGAAACCGATAATGTTATTCCCATTCGGTGATATGGCGATAACTCCGGATGATGCTCATCAAATTCCAGGCCTCGAGGTTGAGGGAAAAGCAGTCAGTGAGGGCTTCGATGAAAATTTTGTTTTCAAGGATATTTACAAAGTGAGCCAGAAATTGTTGAGACGGAGGCTATACTTGAGAAGAAGGATGGTCGTCTAAGCAAGAAGTTTAATCTGAAGAAGTTGAGGGATACATTATGTAAGACAAAGAAAATCTTTGATAAGGAACACTACACCAAATTCCCGGAATCGTAACAGGAATTCGTAACGGCTTATGAGCCGTTACGAATTTCCCGTTACAAATGGCCGTTACAAAAATTCGTAACAGTGGAAGCCGTTACTAAATTTTTTTATTTAAATAACAGAGCCAAGCCGTTACGAATTTTTTTATAAGCGTGCCACTCACACACTTGGTCACACCAAGGTCGTAACACCACGAGTATATGCGCGTGCCACTCACACGCCTAGCTTTATATTTCCACCCACGATTAATTACACGAGAGGATATTTCCTCCCACGAGTGTGCCGTTCTCATGCGGGAGTCCCATGGATAGGATAATCAGAATTCTCTGTACTTCAATTTTTCATTTCTCTAGAGTCTCTTATGCTCCTCTGCGTCTCAGGCGAAGAAACTAGGGTTTCATCACTTCGATTTTTCATTTCTCTCTCGAGTCTCTTCTGTCGAGAAACATAACAAAAATCTCTTGAATCTTTCAATACCTTTCCATTAGCAGAGATCTGTGTAAGTGTTAATCGTTAGAAGTTTTTCGATTTTTAGGGTTTCATATTTTTTTAATCGATCTGTTTTTTATGGCTTCATTTCATCTTTATCTTCCATTTTTTCATCGATCTGTGTAAGTGTTAATCGTCAGAGTTATGTTTTGTTAATCTTCTTCATATAAATCTAATTCCATTTTTTTCTAATTTCCTGTCAGGGTTTGAAGACTTGAAGATTGAAGAATTTTGAAGACTTAGAAGGTATAAGTTTCGAAACATTGAACTAATTTTAGGGTTTTATGTTAATTTCGAAATTTTCTATTTTTTTTTACTTTCTAACCTAATTTCTAGTTTGTAATCTAATTTCAATAAGTTCCAATTTATAAGCTGTTGGTGATGATTGACATCATTAGCTTCACTTGTCTATTATAGTTTTTGATTTGTTCTAGTTTTTGATCCTCTAGTCCTGTGTAAAGATGCATGCTGCTGTTAGACATGGTGTAGTTTTTTGCCTTATAAGCATACTAAGTTGAGTAGGCAGAGTGCTTATATAATCTTGGAAGGTTTGATGAGAGCTAGACAGACTTGGACCTAGCTAGTTGTGTAACAACAGAGCGTGCGTGGGTATGGCAGAGCGTGCGTGGGTATGGCGGAGCTTAATTGATTAGTGTGTGTTGTTGTGACATATGCTTCAAAGTCGATACATTTTAAAAGTTTGACTAATGTCGTTTCTATATCTTGGTCTTTGCGAGCCGGAGAGGATACTTTTGGCAAGAGACAAAACGAGGAAAAGAAGTACCTACTACGGAATCTGTTAAGGTAGTAACCTAAATTCCAGTATGTATGTTCTATAAATATGCTCATCATGATTTGAACTTTAGTTTCATTTTAAGGTAGTTTTTCAAGTTTAAATGAACTAAAGTTATGAAGTTTTATTTTGATATTGACGGATTCTAAGTGAGCATGATGATAACTGTCCTAGTGGTGGTGGACCGCTTTATTCGTCTGCATCACCAGCTTCATCAAGAGCACGTGGTGGACCGCTTTATTCGTTCTTTGAACTTCGAGAATGAAGTAGTTGCAACCGTGATCTCTGTCTTGGTGCTTTAGCAGATCGTTCCACGGAGATCTTATACCTATATATACATCTTGCCAAGGTATGTATCGATGATATTCTCATGCCGGATCAATCACTGCGAAAGCTAACAAGTATGCAGCAACCTTCGAGAGATGTCGAATCGGAGGATATGTGCTTCATCCAAAGATGTGTCTCTCAAGCAAAGACACACAGTCCCTTTCTTTTTGAGCTAATCGATCTCAGCCTTTTTGAGCATCGCCTAATATCCGCCTTGACTTATACTGATCTTTTTGTTATACTTGCTATTCAAACTTTTGTACGTATCTTTGACCTAGGATCTTTTTTTTTTATTTTTTTAGGCAGTTCACACTTTTGTACGTATGCTAACTCATGCGCATACTCTTATGCAGCTGTGCATAAAAAGAGCTTCCTGAAGCAACTTTTTTTGGTCCAATGTAACTTTTTTCTATATATGTGAACACAAACCCACTTATGAATGGATATTTTCTTTCAGTTCATCATTTTTTTGATATATATGTAGGTGGTTTTTGTTATGTTATATGTAAATGCACAAGGACTTCACACAAGGTCAGTTGAAGCAGTAGTAGCCAGTCGGGGAAATATCAATCCCTGGTAAGTACTTCACTTGGTTATTATACTTAAACTATTAATTTTAAATTTGTGGCTTTGACACTCGGTTTATATATAATTGCGAGGTATTGTGCTGGTGGGAAGAATCAACAAAATTCCGATACAAGTAAGTTGTTTTTCTGGTTAATTGAGTGTTAAGGCATGGACAGCTGTGGTGCACAGAAGGGGACTAAGGTTTATGTTTCTTTTGAGTGCCTAATGAGTTGTGTTTGTTCAGATGCATCTGAGTACTGCAACGAATTTGACTTGCGCAAACCACTCGAGAGTCATATATTGAAGGCACAACGAATTGAGTGTTTTAGTATCCAAGAGTCGCCAAGTCTTTCAGCTTTTCGTGATCTATGCTCTTCATTCGTAACTCAAACTTCAAGGTATGATAATTATAAACAAGATATTTTTATTGCAGGAGTGCTGCCTTAGCTCCAAAAGTGTAGGACAAACTAGTTATTATACTTAAACTATTAAGTTTGTATTTGTATGTATTCCTTTAGAAAGTTTCTTTGAGAAATTTGGTACTTAGAGAAATTTGGTACTTAGAGGAATTTGATACTTAGAGAAATTTCGCTTTGTTATATGTTTCAGTTTCTTTGTTATATGAACCTGAGATGAATTGAATGAATGTTTTGAAGACTTCATATCTTAGAACCTATAATGACTTGTACTTATGGTACCCTTTAATCTCATTTTGGATATGCCGTTTTTGTTTAGTGAAGAAGGTACACATATATATCATGTTCAAGTCGAGTTAGTACTTCTAATCGCAACTATATATATCATGTTCTTTCTGTTGGCTTAACCTAAAATAGTCAAATTGATAATTTGGCGTTTAATATTGTCTGTTTTGATTTGGTGAACAACCATGGTACCATTGCAAGGTCGGAACTAAAGAATTCATGTAAGTTGTGAGCTGGCTTGGTGCTGATGTCATAAGTTTCCTTCTCCATCTCTCTTACTACTCCGGCAGTAACCTCATAATTTCTCCTCTCTAGTTTTGTTGTACATACTTCCGACATCTAAATAGATATTTTTTGTGTTTGCGAGTTAATTTAATTGATGCTGTTGCAAGTTGGGATGAAAATGTTGGAGAACAAGGAAGTCATTAGGTTGGAGAGCAGATGCAAGTTTTGTAAGTTTCTATGTGTTTCTAAGTTAGATGAGTTTGTGAACATAAGAATTTCTATGAGCTGATACTTAGTATCCCCCTAGTATTTCATACTTAACAAAAATTTTGATACTTAGAAGAATTTAAGTTCTTTTTTTTATTAAGCTATTTGAATGTGATAAGAATTGATTTAATGTGAGATGAGTTTGATTGAAGAAAATATTGTTGATTGTGGAGGATGAAATGAAAGGTGTATCAGTAGTTTTTGGAATTCGGCTTATTTCCCATGAGAAAATGAAGCTGGCCGGTCCAGCCTTGACCAGTCAAAATCGTCAAGATCTGACAAATTTTGACCAGGTCAAGGCCACCGGCAAAAGAAATTTTGTTGTTACAAAAAAGTTCAGTGAATCTACCCTTAGCTGTTACAACATCCCTGTTGCAAAAAAATTCGTAACGGCCCTGTTTGTTACCACGTGGCATATTCGAATTTCCGAAGCACATTACGAGGGCCATTACAAAAAAATTCAACAATTGACCACAAAGTCGTTACAAAATGTAACACCCACTTTTGCAACAGGCGAGGGCCGTTACAACCCGTTTTTGTAACGGCCTGGTTCTGTTTCTAATCCCAGAATTTGGTGTAGTGAAAGGAAGGGTGAACCCAATGCGAATCAATGCTACCGCGTCAGCTTATTTGCTATACATCCTGGGCAAATATATCTTCCCCAAACGATTCATGAAGCTTGGTCGACGCCAGTTATATGCAACTATTGGATCCCTTAGATAAGAAGCATGAGTATTCTTGGGGTACTGCGGTGGTCACCTTCTTGAACAATGAGTTGACAAAGGGTTCTAGGGCACTCACTGCGCAAGTTAACAAAAACATATGTCTCTTCCAGGTAATTTTATTGTCTAAATCATTTATATTTGCAAAATTCTCGTAAGATAAGATTCTCACTAAACTTTTTTTTTTTTTTTGCATAGGTTTGGATATATTTGCACTTCCCTTCTTTGGTGAAAGCCAACTCCTACATCAAAGTGGATGCGAATGTCGCGGTTAATAAGATAAGAGCGCAAAGGTACAGTTTTAAGGGTACTCAGGATAAGGATATGCCATAAAATCTTATCAAACTCCGAATCGCCATCGACAAATTTACTGCGGAGGAGGTGATATTTGATCCTTATCGAGATGCTAGAACTCAAGATTTAATCCAAAGGAGAGATGAAGTTGTTATACTATGGAACCTTGTTGTTGTGCTCCGGTGGATATTCAATGTACGATCCACATCGGGTAATGCGACAATTGGGTTACATCCAAGAAGAACCTCATTTCGATGAAGAAAAGCCGTTCTTTACTATGAAACGGGGTTGAATGCACCACGTCCCAAAAAACTATTAACGTCTCTCTTACACTCCAGCACCAATTCAAGAACATTGGAGCGAGTAGATCGTGGGCAGTAAAATCGATGTGAGTCTTTTGGACGAGGTGACCATCGATCATGAAGCTAGTGAGAAATACATGACGTGATACTTGGGTTGGGCTCGTCCCTCTTTGTGATTAGGGAACCATCTTTGAAGAATTGGCTCGTAAGAACAAGATGGCATCGAAATACCCATCAACAAGTCTTAAGAGAATTGTAAGTATTTTAGACTTGCTCGCTCTTATTGTTTTAAGATTACATTATCGAATCATTCTATTAATTGTTTGTTGTTTAATTGAAAATAGAAGGAGCATTTGAAGACCCTTGTGAAGGTGATGTGTTGCGCGAGAAAAGAGGGAGAGCCTTTGTCAATTGAAGAACAAAGTAAGCAAATTGACTTTGCTAGCAATATTGACAATAAGGATGCATCAATTTTTCACAAGCCGAGGTCAAGTAAAGAGGAAGAAAAAGCTAGGAGGGAAGCACAAGGCAAGATGAATGCGACAAAAAGAGGGCTCGTAATGGTCGTGGTGGTGAAGGTAGTAAAGATGGTGGTGTTCCTAAGCGGCGTCGTGGTCGTGGACGTGGTCGTGGTCGTGAATGAATGCAGTCTCTAGTTTATTTCTTTAAGTTGTGTTGGACAAATGTTAAGGTTAACGGTTGGACAAATATTTTTTTTAAGGTTTATGGGACATGTTTTCGTATTTTTGGACAACAAGTGTTGGATTTCTAGTTGTTGAATGAATGGTTTGTTTAGCTATGTAAAGTTTTAATACTTATGCCGACATGCTTATTTTAGGTTACATTTTCGACCACACCAGAGCAAGCAGGGTTTTGAACTTTCAGGGCTATAGGCCACGACGGACATTATTTGCATACCGTGGTGGCTAGGTGTCGGATCAAAACCTAGCCGGTTGTTAATAAGACGGCATGGTATTATATTATAGACCTTACCGTCTAACCATTGCAAAAACACCTTCTCTCCGATGCCTAAAATCATCAAAGGTCGGCATGGTAACAAAATTCCCACCATGCTAGGCCAAATCATACCTTAAACATGGTAACGACCAATACATTCCCTATGGATACGAGAAGAAAATGTTCTACGATGCCTAAAATTATATAAGCTCGGCATGGTAACCAAATTCTGACCATGCCGGAAAAATCATAGCCGGCATGGTAATGACCAATACATTCCCGGCGGATACATAGAAGAAAATGTTCTTCTTATGCCTAAAATCATATAAGATCGGCATGGTAACAAAATCACAACCATGCCGGCCGGACTTGGTCGGAATAGTTGACAAATAAAAACCTCGGCGGCAATTTTAAAATTTTCAATTTTTTGCAAGTACAATTGCATTGATTGACTTGTACTTATATGCACTATAACGGCCAAACTTGGGAACCATCCTATAAATACACTAATTATCTCCACAAAACAACACATAACTATTTGCATATACTCTCCAAAGCTCATATCATCATACACTCCATCTAACTCACCCAATGGCTTCATTTGATTCTAATGAAGATTTGGCAATCACCAAAGCTTGGTATGCGGAAACTCGAGTTAGACGTCAATCCTCTGAAAGGGTGGATTCCACAACCTTTTGGGCTAGGGTACACAACAAATTTAGCCAAGAGTTTGGGAATCCTAATGCAAGAAGTGTTCAAGAAGTGCACGATAGGCACCTTGTCTTCGAAAACGCGATACTTGCTTTTTTAGCTCTCTGTTTATGGGTAAAAATCGTTTCTGCTGATTTCGGTAATTTCGGTAGGTGAGTGAGAAACTGGTTCAAACCCTAAACAAATGTGCTGCACGTGAGCACTTTATAGATTCGAGAGATCAATGCTGTACAAGTCCTACTTCCTAAACCAAGAAATGGCCGTTCCAGGACTTTTAGGTCACAAAGTGGAGGAGAAGGGTTGATTTGGGAGGGAAGCAAAGAAAGGTGTTGAGGAGAGTAGTATCTCGACTTGTATCGAGTGAAAGCTTAGGAAGCTTGCAAGAGATGAAAGCTTTTGGGAGATCTTGCAAAGTTGCCTTTTACGAGAGTGTAGTGTTTTTCTCTCCACCAGACTTGTTGTGCGGTGGAAATAGGTAAGACCTATTTATACAAGTCGAGTTTGAGCGTACCACGGCCTCATGAAGGAAGAGAGTAAAGGGTGAAATAATGGGAGGAGGTGGTAACCGCATGGTTTAATGGGTGAAAACGTTTTCACCATTATTTCCTCTTTTATTTGACCGCTTTATTCCTTTTCACGCTTTCTTAATGTGAGCGTAGTGTACGGCTGCATCTTTGTGACCGCCAAACCAAAACCCTAAAGAAGCATCCCAGGTTGTGTTGATGTCTCGAGTGTTGGTTGCATCTTGAATGCAAGTGGCGCTGCTAGTGGCGTGTGTGGGCATGTGCCAATGGCATGTGCGGAATGCCTTGGTGGTAGGTTGCACGGTTTGCAAGTTAGGATACCAGCGTGTGTGTTTGGCATGTGCGGAATGCCTTGGTGGTAGGTTGCACGGTTTGCAAGTTAGGTTACCAACGTGTGTTTGGCATGTGCCAATGGCATGTGCGGAATGCCTTGGTGGTAGGTTGCACGGTTTGCAAGTTAGGTTACCAGCGTGTGTGTTTGGCATGTGCCAATGGCATGTGCGGAATTCCTTGGTGGTAGGTTGCACGGTTTGCAAGTTAGGCTATCAATGAGCATGTTGGCATGTGCCAATGGCATGCACGGAATGCCATGTTGACCTAGTTGCAAGTCTTGCGAGCCTAGGGCTATATTTAGCGTGGGCCAATGGCATAGCGGCTTAAATATGGCTTGCGATACGTGTTGGCATGTGCCAATGGCACGTACGATCGTGGTGACCTAGTTGCAAGTCTTGCAAGCCTAGGGTGCTATATTTGGCGTGGCCCAAAGGCATAGCGGCTTGGAAATATGTCTTGCGACACGTGTTGGCATGTGCCAATGGCACGTGCGGCCATGTTAACCTAGTTGCAAGTCTTGCAAGCCTAGGGCGTTATATTTGGCGTGGGCCAAAGGCATAGCGGCTTGGAAATATGGCTTGCGACACGTGTTGGCATGTGCCATGGCACGTGCGGCCATGTTAACCTAGTTGCAAGTCTTGCAAGCCTAGGGCGATATATTTGGCGAGGGCCAAAGGCATAGCGGCTTGGAAATATGGCTTGCGACACGTGTTGGCATGTGCGGCCATGTTAACCTAGTTGCAAGTCTTGCAAGCCTAGGGCGCTATATTTGGCGTGGGCCAAAGGCATAGCGGCTTGGAAATATGGCTTGCGACACGTGTTGGCATGTGCCAATGGCACGTGCGGCCATGTTAACCTAGTTGCAAGTCTTGCAAGCCTAGGGCGCTATATTTGGCATGGGCCAAAGGCATAGCGTCTTGGTATTGCTGCCATGGTGCACAGGGTGCGGCTTGGTTTGGCATTGTTGCCATGGCGGCATGTGATATGCGGCTTGGTTTGGCATTGTTGTCATGGTGCGCGGGAGTGCGGCTTGGTTTAGCATTGTTGCCATGGTGCGCGATATGCGGCTTGGTTTGGCATTGTTGCCATGGTGCGCGGAGTGCGGCTTGGTTTGGCATTATTGCCATGATGCGCGATAGTGCGGCTTGGTTTTAGCATTGTTGCCATGGTGCGCGATATGCGGCTTGGTTTGGCATTGTTGCCATGGTGTGCGATATGCGGCTTGGTTTGGCATTGTTGCCATGGTGCGCGAGGAGTGCGGCTTGGTTTGGCATTGTTGCCATGGTGCTGCTTGATGTGCGGCTTGGTTTGGAATTAGGGTTACGTGTTTGAAAACCCTAATGGGTATTTTGAAAAATACCCCTATTAATTATTTACACCGAGTTAAATGCTCTTAGTTAATGTGTTGCGGAGTAACACCAGGTCATGGGGATATACGATTTTACCCCTTGTTTGAAGACCACCATCAACATTAAGTCCCCCCGCTAGCTCGGACAGGGGCTTTGTTGCGAGTAAGCATAAGATGGTGACAAGCTATTAACAAAACCGTAAAGAAAATTGAAGGAGGCTTGTCTGACCTTTTATAAATAGGATTTGGAATCTTTGCCTCTGGTAGTTTTTGCACAAATCGGGAGGCTGGCACAATTGGTGGGCCCGATGTAGCTTGGGCGACGTTGGGAAGTTGGCGTGAATTGGGAAACTGAGTGTGCTAGCTAGTGGGACCGGCCCAAAGTGTAGAAGTCTTGCGTGCTTGCAGGCGTGACTTGGGCGGCCATCGGGAGGTCGGCGCAATTGGTGGGGCCAGTGCAGCTTGGGCGACGTTAGGAAGTTGGCTTGAGTTGGGAAACTGAGTGTAGAACTGTGGTGCTTGCGGGCGTGACTTGGGCGACATTGGGAAGTCGCACCTTTGTGGGCCGTTTCTTGCACGCGTGATTTTTGGTAAAGAGAAATCCTTCCCTATTTCAAAGTCTTCATGCCTATATATATATATAAATAAAGCCCCTTTCTCCCCATCCTGCGTTTTATTCCTTCCTCTTTTCATACTAGCGGCAAAGAGAAACCAGAAGCTTCGGTATGTCTTCGAGTACTTTTCTCTCTCTTTTTTTTTCTTTTCACGTAGGTGTAAACCTTAAGAGTAGGCGCTTCCACCATCCTTGCATATGATTTCTTGGCGTGCCTCTTGTAGAAAATATTGTATGTATGCAACCAAGGAAATTGCATATATTGTTTGATCCCGTAGGAAATATTGCATATATGAATTTTCGGTCTGAAAGAAATATTTGAACCACAGAAGAAAATCTGCATGTGTATTTTGAATCCGTAGAGGATGCTCAGTATATAATTCGAACCCAAGAATGATACGTAGGTGTATTTGAGCCGAAATACGAAACACTTTGCATGTGTATTTCAACTCGTAGAAAACTCATATGAATCCAGAAGAATAATACATGTATACGCTTCATATGACTTGAACCCATGGAAATATTGTATATATGATTTTTGCTTCTTGAAAGAAGTACCATCTTGTGCAGATTTTGAACCAATAGAAAAATGCTCCATATATATTTTTGAACCCGAAGAAGGATATTGTACACATACTTGTACCCGTATAAAATGACGCGTATATAGTCTCGAACCCGAAGAAAATACTGCGTATATAGTCTTGAACCCAAATAAAATACTCGTATATAGTCTTGAACCCGAATAAAGTCTTGTATATAGTCTTGAACTCAATAAAATACGTCCTCCTTCCCCTTTTTTTTTTTTTTTTTTTTTTTTGTTGGGTACGATTATATGTCAGGGAGATAACTTCACCTTTCTCCGTTTGTTTTGTGCGGATATCTTATTACCAAATTGTTATGAAAGAATTCGATAAGATGTTACTCCGAAACAAATTTCACTTAGTCAAGGATGCTCATAATTCCAAGCCAGGACATAGATGATGAATTCTTCACTAGAGCCCATCACCCCCGCTTCTAAGAATCACCGGGTTTCGTCCGATTTTGCTAACCTAGGTGGTGAGGATGACAGGAAGACACGTTCGGTTCGCCCGAGAGCACCATTCGGTTCTGTCTTCATAAAGAGGTATATTCCTCTTCCAACATTGACTTCGGGATGTGTCAAAGTCCATTGCGTTCTTTTGACGGATGGGTTGAGTTCATGGTGAGCAAGGAGCGTATAAATACCAACTTGACTCGGCGCGGTCATTGATGCTGTCAAGACTTGATAAATCTCCGTTAGGAAGGACATCCCTGAGCTTGGTTGCTTTCATCTCCAGGATGGTGTTCGGACACCCATACAATCATATGTAGATGGGGTGAGATAACTTTCTCCTTGGAGAGTGTGGCTCTCTTCTTTGAATCTTCCGATGAATCGGAATCTTAGAATCCAATTATCTGAAAGTGAGGTAAAGATGCGGGATGACCTGGCCGCTAAGTTGGGGGATTTTGCTCGGAAAGACTCGTTGCGAAGTCGAAGGATTCTACCCTAAAGAGGATGAAAGGTGCCCTTACGGTTGGTAGATATCTCAATGGTTTTAGGACGAGTTGGAGCACCGAATTAAAAGCGGTGATCTTCATGTCGCAGACATTTTTGGCTCTCGGTTGTCCAGAGACATTTTTGATGACAGTTACGGCAAGAAAGGAATAAGACCGGAGTTGCTAGAGATTCTTTTGTGAAGTTGGAAAAGGGTGAAGTTCTTCCCATTGGCAAGTTGTTCCTTGGTTCCCACTATGTGCATCTGGATCACCTAGTTGCGAACATGCAAGTTTCGAATGGTTTCATGAAAGTGGATTCATATGTGCACGTTGCTTTTAGCAGTCGCTATGGGAGCACTTCGAGAAGTATGCTTTCCAAACCGTACGCCTTCGCTCCGTGAGTTGGGGGCTCTCGAATTCTTGATGGGTGAACAAAGGCGTCCAAGAGTTGGCGTGAGCTTGGTTAGTTTTCTTGATAAGTTGCATGAAATCAATTTTCGTCCATGGGGCTAGGTCCATAAGTCGGTGACTCAAATGGACACCTTTGATTCTGCTTCGCTCACGTCTTTTCTTGATGACGATTTGAGTGTTGGTGAAAACCTTTTCATTCGTGAGCTGCTCGCCGATTATATACCGTCTTTCTTCGTGGGGTCTTTCCGGATAGCTGCTTATAATATTGACCGTCTTTCTCGTCACATGGGTTTCGATCAAGGGTGCCTCTTGTTTACCGTGCGGTGATCCCTAAGGATTCATTGCGTGTCGCCATTGGCCTTGATGCCCTTGAGCCGGTATCCGTCTTCCCTTCTTTCAAATGGGAAGAGTAACCCGACGACCTTTCGGCTATAATGAGTTTTGGTGCGAAGAGTTTATTATGATCCGAAATTTTGTGAATAACATGGTGGAAAACGTTAGCAAACCTTCCCCAGCCAGATTTTGAAGAAGTATCCAATGTTGAGAGATCCCAAGCGAAAGTTGTCTAGCAATCGGAAAGTCCCAGGCCAAAGAACGGAGAACGAAGAATCGTGTTTGGCGGGTTCGGACGGTTTCACAAGATCCTCCCCACGGCTCTTGTGTCTTTGATTCTTCCATAACTGTATGTGTCGCCTCTTCATTGGTTTGTCTCAAAACACGTGAATTTGGTGAGAACATGTCTTGTTTCCTTAGGGGCTTCGGTAGTGTTAATGCTGTTGCCCTTGCACGTTGCCGAGGAGACGGTTTCTTGAGGAATTCCGCGGCACTGAGCCTACTCATAGCGGCGATGAGTCGGAGAAAGAAGAAAGTTCAACAAGTGAGAGTGATTCCTGCGCAAAGACCGGTTCTTCTTCTGGAAGTGGTTCGATGAGTTTCGCGTTTCTTTCTTTCTTCTTCTTATGTTTCTTCTTTTGAAAAATGTCTAACTCAAGTTTGCGGGGAGGAATCCGGTTCGGAGGGGCGATTGCTCCGGGTGGAGTCACACGAAAACTTGCCTTTGGTGACCACCGCCGGTGACTTGGAGATGGGAGTTAGCCAATTGTCGGGGCACATACGTAGTTCAAACGGTGGATGATTCTCGATGGTTGTTGTCGTAGACATGGAAGAAGACCCTTTGCGAGTCGTGAGGCCACTTGCGGGCGCCATTTTTGATCCCGTACTTGGTTCCTTATCCGAGTCATGTCTTGGTTGGCGGCTTTAGCGTGCCGGCTAAGCATGAGGCGTTGTACACGAGAATGCAGGAGAAGCACGGACATATGGCTACAACCAAGAAAGTCACTAGTCGATTTGCGCTGTTAAAGCGTGTGGAAGAGGCTTTATCTTCCATCGAGGATATGCGTGAGGTGACCTGGTCACACCGTTTCAAGACGTTATTGCCGACCGGGAGCACCATCTCGACGTGTGCGTAGAAAAAACGAGTTCAACACTTCGTGGTTTGTCGAAAAGCCTTGCTGAGATCCAAAAGTTGAAAGATGCAACAATCGAAAGCCTTTCCGTAGGAGATTGCCCGACAGGAGATGGAACTCAAAAGCTTTCCAAGATGTTGACTATGAAGAGAGCGGCTCTTGAAGACGCAAAGTTGACTTTCTCCAAGAAGAGCGGACTTGTTGGACGATTTTTCCTTGACGTTTCTCTGTTAAACTTTCATTTAGGTTCTTTTTTTTTTTTTTTTTTTGAAAGACATATTGGATGTCCGGTTCAAAACTTGATCTTTGATAGACAATTGGTAGCTTTTTAGGTATTGGATTATTTCGGGATGAATGGTTTTGATAATATAACTACGATTACGTTTTGGGAAAGGAATATTGCTTTTATGAAAGTGTGCTAGCAATAGGCACAAGACTCCGGTAGTATGATGGTTTTACTAAGAACCTAAAAATAGATTGTATATCTTGCCCGGTTAAATTTTACTCACTTAATAGTTTTTGCGAACACGCTCCTCTCCACGTAAAAGGTGGTTTTTCTTGGCGGCTTTGCTAGTAACATTGCCAACAAGTCCCCAATCGCTGGTAGCATCTTTGGAGAGTCCCGGTTTCCTCATGTAGTTTTTACAACCCAGTGGCAAGGTCTTCGGTGGTTGAGTCGGATTGAGTGGTAGCATCTTCGCAAGTCCCCGGTTTTCTTGTGTAGTTTTTACGACTAGTAACCTGGGTTACCACAGTAGTTGCGTCGGATTGAGTCGCTTTCCCTATCATCTTGACATCCGGGTCGAAGAATGAGATCGATAATCGACATTGTAGGCCGATAGATCAATCCTCCCACTGTGGTCGCCAATTTTTATGGGTAAAAATCGTTTCTGCTTGATTTCGGTAATTTCGGTAGGTGAGTGAGAAAACGGTTCAAACCACTAAACAAATGTGTTGCACGTGAGCACTTTATAGATTCGAGAGATCAATCAGCAAGTCCGGCCTAAACCAAGAAATGGCGTTCCCGGACTTGCTTCGGTCACAAAGTGGAGGAGAAGGGTTGATTTGGGAGGGAAGCAAAGAAAGGTGTTGAGGAGAGTAGTATCTCGACTTGTATCGGAAAGTGAAAGCTTAGGAAGCTTGCAAGAGATGAAAGCTTTTTGGGAGAGCTTGCAAAGTTGCCTTTCCGAGAGTGTAGTGTTTTTCTCCACCGAGACTTGTTGTCCGGTGGAAATAGGTAATACCTATTTATACAAGTCGAGTTTGAAACGTACTACTGCCTCATGAAGGAAGAGAGTAAAGGGTGAAATAATGGGAGGAGGTGGTAACCGTGATGGTTTAATGGGTGAAAACGTTTTTCACCATTATTTCCTCTTTTATTTGACCACTTTATTCCTTTTCACGCTTTCTTAATGTGGCGGAGTGTACGGCGCATGCTTTGTGACCGCCAAACCAAAACCCTAAAGAAGCATCCCAGGTTGTGTTGATGTCTCGAGTGTTGGTTGCATCTTGAGTGCAAGTGGCGCTCAGCGTGGCGCGTGTGGCATGTGCCAATGGCATGTGCGGAATGCCTTGGTGGTAGGTTGCACGATTTGCAAGTTAGGCTACCAACTTGTGTGTTTGGCATGTGCCAATGGCATGTCGCGGAATGCCTTGGTGGTAGGTTGCACGGTTTGCAAGTTAGGTTACCGGCATGTGTGTCGGCATGTGCCAATGGCATGTGCGGTATGCCTTGGTGGTAGGTTGCACGGTTTGCAAGTTAGGTTACCAGTGTGTGTTTGGCATGTGCCAATGGCATGTGCGGAATGCCTTGGTGGTAGGTTGCACGGTTTGCAAGTTAGGCTACCAAATGAGCATGTTGGCATGTGCCAATGGCACGTGCGCCATGTTGACCCTAGTTGCAAGTCTTGCGAGCTAGGGCGCTATATTTGGCGTGGGCCAATGGCATAGCGGCTTGGAAATATGGCTTGCGATACGTGTTGGCATGTGCCAATGGCACGTGACGATCGTGATGACCTAGTTGCAAGTCTTGCAAGCCTAGGGTGCTATATTTGGCGTGGGCCAAAGGCATAGCGGCTTGAAATATGGCTTGCGACACGTGTTGGCATGTGCCAATGGCACGTGCGGCCATGTTAACCTAGTTGCAAGTCTTGCAAGCCTAGGGCGTTATATTTAGCGTGGGCAAAGGCATAGCGGCTTGGAAATATGGCTTGCGACACGTTTTGGCATGTGCCAATGGCACGTGCAGCCATGTTAACCTAGTTGCAAGTCTTGCAAGCCTAGGGCGCTATATTTGGCGTGGTCCAAAGGCATAGCGGCTTGGAAATATGGCTTGCGACACGTGTTGGCATGTGCCAATGGCACGTGCGGCCATGTTAACCTAGTTGCAAGTCTTGCAAGCCTAGGGCGCTATATTTGGCATGGGCTAAAGGCATAGCGGCTTATTATTGTTGCCATGGTGCGCAGGTGCGGCTTGGTTTGGCATTGTTGCCATGGCGCGCAGAGATGCGGCTTGGTTTGGCATTGTTGTCATGGTGCGCTAGTGCGGCTTGGTTTGGCATTGTTGCCATGGTGCGCGATATGCGGCTTGGTTTAACATTGTTGCCATGGTGCGTGTGCGCGCTTGGTTTGGCATTGTTGCCATGGTGCGCAGTGCGGCTTGGTTTGGCATTGTTGCCATGGTGTTTTGCAATATCACGGCTTGGTTTAGCATTGTTGCCATGGTGCGCGAGTCTTGGCTTGGTTTAGCATTGTTGCCATGGTGCGCGGGTGCGGCTTGGTTTGGCATTGTTGCCATGGTGCGCAGATATGCGGCTTGGTCCAGCATTGTTGCCATGGTGCGCGTGGTGCGGCTTGGTTTGGCATTGTTGCCATGGTGCGCAGAGTGCGGCTTGGTTTGGCATTGTTGCCATGGTGCGCATGAGATGCGGCTTGGTTTGGAATTAGGTTACGTGTTGAAAAACCCTAATCGGTATTTTGAAAAAATACCCCTATTAATTATTTACACCTGAGTTAAATGCTCTTAGTTAATGTGTTGCGGGTAACACTAGGTCATGGGGATTTACGATTTTACCCCTTGTTTGAAGACCACCATCAACACTCTCCAACCTCGGATTTTTAACGCTCGCCCCTTCACCTTGTCCATTGCACAATTTGTAAGCAATTTTTGTGGTTTTTTTTACGTAACCCATGTTGTTTTATCTTCCAATGAAACAATACTAACAAATGTAAGTTTTTTGTTTTTGTTTTTGTAGCACGAAATCGTGAAAGCACGCTACTTGGAGGAAAAGGGGGAAGCATTCGCGTTCGATGCAAGCTATCACTTTATGGGAGAAAGAATCCCGGAGGATAACCCGGATTACTTGGATGATGTATCGTCTTCGGAGGAGGAAGATTAATGGCTTTAGAAGTTTTTGTATAGGTTTTATGTAAACCCTCACGAGAATATAACTCGTCCACTAGGGCCGCGAAGGGGTTCAAAGGCTTGTTGCACATGTTAAGTGCATTTTTTTTTTCCGTCGACAAGGAGTTAGGTTTTATGTTTCAATCAATGTAGTAACCAAAGTTTCATGAATAAAGTGAATTACATCTTCCCATATTCTGTTGGTTATAACTACAGGCCGGCAATGTTATAAATCATTAGCATGCCGACTATAAGAAAGCCAACATTGTTTGTAATTATGTACATGCCAACGACATTATAGCCGGCATGGTAGGAAATATTTACATGTCGACTGTTAGATTGTTTGCCCAAGATAGTGAGATATTATTCATTCAAAGACCCTTCCGGCTTGACAATTATCGGCGTGTTATTCATCCGCGGACCATGCCGTCTATACTTTGTCGGCATCCTATTCAAACGCAGACCAATCCGGCGGATCTTAGTCGACACCTTATTCAAACCTAGACCCTGCCGACCTTTCATATTTCCAAAACTAAATTTTTTTGATCGAAATCGAACTCATAAGACAGATAAAAGGTTTAATATACTGAATTCATAATTTCAAAATTTTAATCTAAACTCAATTAATTAACATAATTAGAATTTTTAGTGTTAATTAAACAAGGACATATTAGTCATTTAGAAAATACAAGGTTAAGGGGTGGCTTGGTTTTACTTCATAATGACCAGATTTTGTCTTATTAGGTATACCCCAATTAGTTTGGGTATACCCTAGTCTCGCCAGGATGAAATAATGCAGATTAAATGAAGAAATATAATATGACAACCAAAATTTCATAAGCTAACCCATTCAATTTTCCAAATACATAAACTGATTATTAGTACTAATATATAACATGTTCCATTATTGTTTACCACCGATCTCAATATTCTCTACAAATTTTTTGCAGACTGTCACCAATAATTCAAGAGTTGAGCAGTAATCTTTTTTTAACCTAATTGGATCATCAAAATCATAATCTCAAACTTCATTTGGAGGATAAACTTTAAGATCCAGAAAATGAAGACCCCTTAAAATCCAAAATCATAACCTTGAATTGAAGATTCAGAAGACAAAGACCACCTAAATCTTTAGGTTACTGTGAAGGTAATGAAAATAATTTTAAGAGAAGAAATCATTGTGATAAATTGGATTCTGTTATGTGAGGATGGATTCTTATATAAGATCAATATCTCAATCATCATATTACAGAGAAAATATTTAAATTACAGAGCAAAGTAGATTTATAGAGATGGAGAGGTGAAGACGGCGAGGTTTTCTCACTTATATTTGTTGAGAGAATGAGGAACCGTTTTTTGGGGACCATGGTTTTTTTGGGAGGACCATGGTTTTATTTTGGGTAAGACATTAGAAGTAATTCTAGGTCACCCCTTATCTAAATATTTAGATTAATACCAAAATTACCCTCTGATTATTTTTGGTTAATGATTAGTTAGTGTTAATATTAGTTAGTGTGATTAGTGAAATGATTTTGAATAAAGATTTGAGATTAAAAAAATCAGATTTTTAAAAAAGAAGTAGAATTATTGAGAGAGAAAAGTTAGAGAAGATGAAGAAGAAAAACATGAAAAATAAAAAAAAAGTTTGAGTTCACTAAGCTAGACTATTCAAGTGATGAATTATTTCTTAGATGGTGAAAGTATTCTTCCCAAAAGCCAATATCAAGATGAAAACGATGGATTTTACCAACCACAACCGGAGGAAGATTATTTGGGTACCCAGGTATGCTCTAAACTTAGATAATGTTGGTTGAATTGGTCCAAATTTTCAAAAAAATGTGAATTTGTTAAGTAGATTTGGGCTTGTTCGGTTACCTTATGTGAAGAACATGTAAAGGAACTCATTCAAAGTGTAGTTCGGTTACTTTTTCTAAACACGCAGTTACAGAACTCTCCAATAATGGAGGTTTTTTTGAAGTTCGGTTACTTGAACATGTTACCGAACTTTGTAAATAAAATTACAGAGTGTTATGTTAGGTTTGGCGAAATGTAACCGAACTTTAGGGTATATAAGTTCGGTTAGTTTGCAACCAATAGCTAACATAGACTTATGTAAAATCATATTGCACATTAGTGTACAAAGTTCGGTTGTTTCGCAAACTTCATACCAACCAATATCTAACCGAACTACACACAATTAGTTAAGAGTTCGGTTTGTCAAGGTTTTTTGCGAACAAACCGAACATAGTGGGACAAGTTCGGTTAAATTGAAACTCAACATAGTGGGCAAAATAGGACAGTTCGATTTACATTGGATTTTTTTTATTTTTTTATTTTTTTTTGGTAATATTGGTAAAGTTCGGTTAGAAAATAGTTTTAGCCTTCTTTGCGAACCAACCGAACTCTGAGTTTGGTTAAGAAAAAATTAATTTGTGATAACCGAAGTGTTCTTCGTGTTCTTGGTTTCAAAATGTTCGGTTAGCAAACTAGTTTTTTTAAACTATTCCTAACAAGAACATGCCACCGTAACTTCCATTTAAACCATATTTTGATGACTCTTTGCTCAAAATTTCAATCAAAAACGCAATTAGAATTAATGGGTTTGTGGGAAAATACTTATGGATAGGTTTGTTTATAAAAGATTGATTAATCGATTTATGAAAATTCAATGAATTGACCAAAGCTAAAATTTGATGATTTTGATTAGATTTGTATATGATCATGGTTAGATGATCATAAATTGATGAAGAAGAGAAGAAAAAAAATTGTAGAATAGAGGAAGAAATTGTAGATTAGTTATAATTTTAATTAGGTAAAAGAGTAAATATGTTAATGATTTAAATTAAATTATATACAGAGAGGTGGTGGTGATCGGTGGTGGTGGTAGTCGGAGGTGGTAGTGGTGGGCGGTGGTGGGAGGAGGTGGTTATATATATAGGTGGGTATTAGGTTAGTTTTTAATTAAATTAAGTTAAGGGTAAGTTAGCCATTTCCACACTTTAGGACACCCCTTATAACCATAGGGAAGGTGGCCTAATAAGACCATGGTCCCCTGATAGGTGTAGAATACACCGTATTTACTATCTAGTAGTTTATGCTTTCTTTGCTATTTTTCTTGTAAATTATGTATTTTACGCTTGTTTTGAGTTTTATAGCTACTATGGAGTCACACGGAGGAAAAGGAGAAGAAATCACCATATTTTAGCAAAAGGGTAAAATTGTCATTTCACCAAGGAGGGAATACTATATGGAGCCCAGCCAAGGTTAAGGGGAGGTCAAAGAGGTGTCCCTTATCCAAAAGAATGGAGTGAAAATAGCACATTTTGGGTGTACTAATGGTGGGTGTCCGAATCCACCCACACCAAACCCGTAGACCCATACCGTGCATTCTGGATCCATACCTGCCCCATTTAACTTAACCCTAAATCGAGAATTACTTCTCAATCATTTTGTCTGAATCAAACACAGAGAGAGGCTACTGGCTGAAATTGAGAGCTGGAAATTAGGGTTCGGTGATGATGGTGGTAGATACAAAGAGTCGAGAATGATGCTGTAACTCGGAGAACAAGATGGTGATTCGATATCACGCAAATTGGGCTCGATCTGTGGAAGAAATTGATGGTGTTCTCTGGCTCAAAGAATGGGCTGAGTTGAAGATTGACGAAGTAGTAAAGCTAATCTTTGGAAGAGAAATGGGTCCAGCGGTGTCGTGAATATGAGGAGAAAGGGGATAGGTGCGGCTCGATTGTAATGAGTTCATATGAGGATTGAAGCTACGGCGGGAATGGAATCGATCGGTGCTGAGAGATTTGAAATCAAATGGGATTTGTGAATCGAGAAGGAGAGACTGGGTATTGGCAGTGATGATGTTGCTGGTTCAAGCTCAGAGAAAGAATGGAAGGTGGAAGCCTGGGAAGGTTCAGATTGCAGGGATGGAGGAATGGAACGATGGTATTAACTGTAAGTTTGGTACTGAATTAAAGCCATCTGAAGCAGCAATTGGGTATGAGCTGAATCTTGAAATGGTTGAAACTAGATGAATGCTTAGGAATTTCACAGGAACTGATGAAGTAGATGTATGTTAGGATGAATTTGTCACGGGAAGTGAAGTGTTGAGGTTTTGTTATGTCTTTGCTTCTGCCGTGTCGGCTAAGCAAAGAGTTGTAGGAGGTAAGGATTGGTGAGCTCCACAGGACCGGCCGAGAGAGTGGTGAACTTCTGAGATGGTATTACAAAGAAAAGTAGGAGGTGATGGTGATTGTGTATGCGACGAGGTGATGGTGTTGATGTTTTGAGAATGGGGGAGAAGTCATATTGAATCTGAAGCGAGGCGGTGTTAAGCTGCAGCTGTGTGTGAGGCAGAGCTGGTGAAGTCTGAAATGGCCTGTGCAGCTCAGGTTAGGATCTTTGGTGGCTTTGCTGTAGCTTGTTACAGCTCAAGTGAATTGGTACTGGTGGTTAAGATGGAGAGTTAGGCTGTAATTTGTTTGCTTGGGTCTGTGAAGCACAGTGGAGGTGCTGATTGAATCGCAGGAGCTACAACAGATCAATTTGCGGTAAGCAGGTTATGGAGTTACTCATGGCCGAGGCAATGAAGGGTTGCGATCCGGAGATAAGGGAGCTGGCACTATGAAAGTAATAAGAAGACCAGTCATGGTGAAAATGAAGGCTAAAAAGTTGCGAGTAGAGATGTTGTGAACTTGTTGGAGCGGGATTTGCGGGGAATGATGCACAATGATAGCAAGATGCACGGCCAAGATGGTCAGCTAATAAGATGGTGATGCACAAGGATTGTACATCACAGATTAGACCTGCAATGGCTCATGTCAAGCCTAATCAGACCAGTCAGACCTGACTCTCTGTTCTGACTCAATGTTCTGACTCGGTCTGACAACTCACATACTTGACCGAGTCCTGACCCGCTGACTAACAGTTGACCGCTAAGTTTGACTTTTGACCGTTAGTCCTAACGGAGGACTGACGGAATATTCCGTCGAATATTCTCCCGACGGCAGAAATTTCCAGGTGGCCGGCGGCGACAATTCCGGCCAAATTCCGGCCACAATCCCAGTTTTTCGCACAGCCAAAAATTCCAGAATTTTCTATGGACTTCTCTCATGGGTGTGAAGACTTGGGCTAGGAATTGGATGGAGAATTGGACTCAAATTTGGAAAGAGAAGGTGGAAGAGTTGAGAAAAGCTTGGATTTGGAAATTGAATTACAAAAGGAAAAGGATTCTACTCCTTAGAAGATTTGGAGAATATTGAAGCCTATAAATAGAAGTTTTCTACAACTTCTACACATCTCTCTACACACATCACTTGTGTTTTTGCTTGCTTTTCTAAGATTTTTCTTTTTAGTTATTTGTGTGAATTTGAAAATTCTTCTTTTAATAATTATTATTGGTGTGAATTTCAAAAGCATGAGTAACTAATTTTCTTATTGATTGAGGATGAATTCCTAGTTCTTAACATATGATTTGAGTTTTTGTTTTAAATTCTATCTTGAAGTTTTTCACATAATTATCGTTTGTTTTTACTAATAGGAGTGATCTTAAAGACATTCATGATTGATTGATAGATTGTTTGGAGTGCACGCTAAATTGATTTGTTAATTCGATCTAAAGCTAGTGAAAGTTAGGAGATAAGTAATCGTTTCTTGACTCTTTACATAAGTAGCAAACACGAGACCTTGCGGAGGGATTAGTGGAGCAATTGTGTGTAGAAACAACGTTAGCAAGTGGACCTTGAGCTAAGAGTCTAACTACTAATATCAACCTAAGAAATTCACAAAACTTAATGCATGAGCCAAGTTACATCTAGGTTGAGCTAATTCTAGGTGGCTTGGTGATTAGAATCCGTGTCGAGAACTTCCGTGTCCGGTGATATAAGGGATTTAGGGGTTTAGCACTGAGCTAGCTGCTTTACCTACGGTTGGTGATAATTTGTGACTAATAACAAGTAGAAAAGAACATAACTTGATTCATTGTTTCGTAACGAAGAAGGATTCCTTGATCTTCTCTCTATTATTGCTTTCATCTTTTAACTTTCGATTTCAATTGCTTTGTTTATTTTTATTTTGCTTTTTACACCCCCCTTTCGTGACAACTTTTACAACTAAGATCTCTTGCTCCTCGTGGGAACGAACTTGACTTCCATTATATTATTTTTAATTGAGTGGAAATATTGAATTAATTTGATTGCACCTACGACACGCATCATCCCCTCAAAAAAATCATGGTCCCAAAAAATGGTTGGGGAATGAGATTGGATTGGATATATTCCCAAGTTTATATAGTGGTCATCTTTGTAAACCCTAACGGCTAACCAGGGCTTGGGCCAATAGTCCTATCAGTTGGCCTATTAATAAACTCTTGAACTGGGGGAAACCTTATTATATTGATCACCTGAGTCTTGACTAAACTAAATTCTGATACAAGTTATATGGCAATTACTAGCGCAAAACAAAACAAGTCTCACTGAAATGTCTCGTTCAATAGACGCCTTCAAACATTATTTGCTACATGTTTAATGTTGAGAATCAGAGGTGTAAAACGTGCCGGCCCAACATGTTTAATGTTGAGATTATAGGTGTAAAACATTATTTGCTGCACTCCGGACCTCAACTCCGCCTGCCAAATGCACAATAATCATGAGGAAATTGCTCTGCATCTCTTAATTTCTTGCAATTTTGCCACTGCCATGTGGAACTGAATTTCTCCTTCTTAGCATCAACCGGCTATTTCTCATATTTCCATGATAAAATCTTGGTTTGGTAACTCTAGCTTTATCACTGCCATATTCTAGCTTATTTCAATCTTTCACTCATTGGAAAATCTGGAAAACCAGATGTGAGAAAGTATTTGACAATAAAATACCAATTATGAGTGCCACCACAAACAGAAGAAACCAATTTAGCGTGAACTACCCTGCTAAAAATAAAGTAACTCTAAATCTGAATGGAGGATAATCTAAGAAGTGGGAAAGCAACCTGAAAACCGGCTCAAATGTAATGCTTCCTCTGTAATTAATGACAATACTAATGCTGTTTATGTTTGTTTGTACCCAAAATAAATTCTAGGAACAAAACACGATGATTTGATGATGATTATGTAAAAATTAGGGCTAGGAAACTATTTAAAGTAAATAAGAAGACAAGAATTTAACGTGGTTCGGCAAGTGTTGCCTACATCCACGGAGGAACAGAGAGATATTTTATTGATTGTGATAATACAAAGGTTTTTCTCCGGGTTAGCTAACCTAAAATTCCCCCTCTTCTTAGGGATTAGGATACATGTATTTATAGTGTTTATGTAACCCTAATTCTGGTACAAACTTGATGTGCAAGCAACTTGGGCAACAAGCCTTCCGGAAACTTCTAGAATATTCCTTCACGGGCTTGATTTATGGACCTTCCGTGTATAAAATACATGATACAAACATCGCCCCCTCTTAACCCCCAACTTGTTGGGGGTTAAAAGTTTTTCTTTCACCGCGTCGCGTTGATGACGTAACTCGCCCCCAAGCATTTGTAGATTGCGAAGACGGCCCCAACTGTAATTACCTGCAAAAAATAAAAAAATAAAATAAAATAAAATAAAAAATGCTCACATGCTAGGAGAGACTTTTTTCCACATGGTGGACTTGTGATGCTCGAGAGCTAGTCGAGTCTTGAGTGAAATGTAATGCGCTGCGGTTGGGGCAAGGCTTTTGCTCGTAATGTAACAAGGTCATGGCGCTCATTGCTCAGGCGAGTTAGGTGTATTACTAGTGTTGGGTACGAGTCTTTGGACCAATATCGGGCATTGGGCTCGTGATCGAGACGAGACTTTATTCTTTCCAAGGTGCAAGTCTTTCATACTCGCGTGCAAGACGAGATTTTATTCTTGCGATAAGAGCAAGACTTATGTGCTCACGTGCAAGGTGAGGCTTTAGGTGCTTGCAATGTGATTCAAGGCTAAATAGTGAAGTGTCTAAGCAATCCTCATCTCCAACTCGATCATGTCGCTATCCACGAACCTCGAACTCGATCATATTGCTATCCACGAACCTCGAACTCGATCATGTTGCTGCTCCAAGTGCACATAAAAGTTTCTCTAACACAAGAATTTTTGTTTCCATGTTGTAGGGGATTCAAATAGGGTTCCAATGAGCCAAAAATCACTCAATTCAGACTTAAAATGAAGAAGTTATTGGCGAAACAAGATTTGAACAAAATGTATTTGTTGCACACATGGAAGTGATAACTGTGTAGAATAGGCGCGTGTATCGGCCGATTGGGATGACTTGCTTACGTGGCACACAAAGGTGATGACATGGCAGCTGACGTGGCAGAGCAGTCAGCATTGGAGGGTCACTGACTGGATAGTTGCTGACGTGGCACACTTTAATGACGTGTTGTTGCTGACGTGGCGTTGCTTACGTGTTTCTGGTGTGGACCGTGCTGGATCGGTTTGGAGCTCAACCAAATCGATTTGGCTGAAATGGATCTACTGAACCGGTAGCTGGATATAAGGCTGGACAAATCATACGGTCGTGATCTTATGAATCTGACTGACACTATTCACTGGATCTGAAGTTGTATAGAGGCTGGACAGATCTTATGGTTCTTCGATAGATCTGACGGATTGGATCCTCTAGATGAAGAGGCATACCTGGGGATGAATCTATGTGGATGTACAAGATCACTTTTGGAATGCTTTCTGCAACACCTATATCTCTGTTCTGGTATCTACGATTCGACTCTTACGCAACTTTTTGCAACAGTTTATGTAACAGTTTCAGAACGCTTTCTTCCAGATTTACCTTGATTTTTACATTTGAACCCTTGTTGATGGTGGTTTTCAAACAAAGTGTAAACTCGTAAAACCTAAAAATAACCTAATGTCACAGGTGACACATTTATTAGGACATTTAAGGCATGTAGTCGATATTTAATAGGGGTATTTTTTCAAATTAGGTTACAACAACAAAACCCAAATTCACCTCCGTGCCAATGGCAAATCATGCCTGACCATGCCACACGCACTTTCGCCTTGGTCCTAGCTACGCTAGTCACGTCACGCCAAGCCAAGCACTCGGCTTGGCCCTATCCACGCCATGCCAAAATGGCTCCCGCCCTAGGCTTACAAACCATGCAACCTAGGCCAAGTCGCCACTCATTCCATTGGCACATGCCAACATGCTCGTTGGGTAGTTTTCCTACCAAGGCCACGGCCCCCTAACGGCCACGCATGCCATTGGCACATGCCAACATGCTCATTTGGTAGCTTTTCTACCAAGGCCCACGGCCCTAACGACCCGCGCATGCCATTGGCACATGCCAACATGCTCATTGGTAGCTTTTCCTACCAAGACACGGCCCTAACGGCCACGCATGCCATTGGCACATGCCAACATGCTCATTGCCGTAGCTTTTCCTACCAAGGCCACGGCCTCTAACGGCCACGCATGCCATTGGCACATGCCAACATGCTCGCTGGTAGCTTTTCCTACCAAGGCCACGCCACACTAACGACCACGCATGCCATTGGCACATGCCAACATGCTCGCCATTGTGCTTTTCCTACCAAGGACACGGCCCTAACGTCCACGCATGCCATTGGCACATGCCAACATGCTCGCTGGTAGCTTTTCCTACAAAGGCCACGGCCCTAACGCCACGCATGCCATTGGCACATGCCAACATGCTCATTTGGTAGCTTTTCTTACCAAGGCCACGGCCCTAACGGCCACGCGTGCCATTGGCACATGCCAACATGCTCATTGGTAGATTTTCCTACCAAGGCCACGGCCCTAACGGCCACGCATGCCATTGGCACATGCCAACATGCTCGCTGGTAGCCTTTCCTACCAAGGCCACGGCCACTAACGACGCATGCCATTGGCACATGCCAACATGCTCGGCTGAGTAGCTTTTCCCCAAGGCCCGGCACCACGCGGGCCACGCATGCCATTGGCACATGCCAACATGCTCATTTGGTAGCTACTACCAAGGCCACGGCCTAACTTGACCACGCATGCCATTGGCACATGCCAACATGCTGTTGGTAGCTTCCTACCAAGGCCACGGCCTAACGCCTCGCATGCCATTGGCACATGCCAACATGCTCGATGGCGGCTTTTTCCTGCCAAGGCCACGGCCTAACGACCACGCATGCCATTGGCACATGCCAACATGCTGGCTTGCAGATTTTCCTACCAAGGCCACGCCCTAACGGCCCCGCGCATGCCATTGGCACATGCCAACACGCAGCCATTTTGGTAGCCTTCATCACCTGACGTGGCCCTAATGTGCTACTGTAGCCTAACTTGCAAGCCAGAGTACAACCTAGGTCAATTCGGCCGTCTGCGCGCCACTCGCACATGTCAAAACCCACGCTCGGTAGCCTAATTTGCAAACCATGCAACTCCGCCACCAAGGCATTTTCCACACATGCCATTGGCACATGCCACACACGCCACTAGAAGCTGTGGCATTGCCATAAACTCAACGTACAACCTACCACCAAGGCATTCCACATGCCATTGGCACGTACCACGCACGCCACTACCGACTCGGCATTGCCACTTCACGCTCGGGGGCCACAACCGCAACAAGGGCATTATTCCGCACATGCCAATGACACATGCCACACGCGCCACTAGCGGCGCCACTTGCACTCAAGGTGCAACCAACACTCGAGATATCAACACAAGGCGGGGATGCTTTCCGGGTTTTGGTTTGGCGGTCTGGCTTACGCAGCGTACACTACGCTCACATTAAGAAAGCGTGAAAAGGAATAAAGCGGTCAAATAAATGAGGAAATAATGGTGAAAACGTTTTCACCATTATTTCACCCTTTACTCCCTTCCTCCCATTATTTCACCCTTTACTCCCTTCCTTCATGAGTCCAGGGTACGTTTCAATCTCGACTTGTATAAACACCTTGCGGTTACCACCTCCTCCCATTATTTCACCCTTTACTCCCTTCCTTCATGAGGCTAGGGTCGTTTCAATCTCGACTTGTATAAATAGGTCTTACTCTATTTCCACCGAGACAACAAGTCTCGGTCGGAAAATACTACACTCTCGGAAAAGGCAACTTTGCAAGCTCTCCAAAAAGCTTTCATCTCTTGCAAGCTTCCAAGCTTCCACTTTACGATGCAAGTCGAGACACTCTTTCTCCCACTAATATTGGTCTCAACACCTTTCTTTGTTTCCCTCCCAAATCAACCCTTCTCCTCCACTTTGTGGCCGAAGCAAGTGAACTACCATTTCTTGGTTTAGGCGGACTTGTACAAATTGATCTCTCGAATCTATAAAGTGCTCACGTGCGGCACATTTGTTTAGGGTTTGAACCAATTTCTCACTCACTACCGAATTTACCGAAATCGGCGAAGCTTGATATTTACCCATAAAACAATTGGCGACCACGGTGGGAGGATTGATCTATCGGTTACAATACCAACTCGAGCTCTGGTTTAGTTTCCCGACGTCAAATCCCGACATGGTGGAACTTAGGTCGGAGCGGCGAGAACACCGGCATGGAACGTATCCACGATGTTAGCGTCTCTCCCAATAACGTTGTTGCATCACTGCTGACTGACGGTAACATCGAATGCACTCCCTCAAGTGTAACACCGCCAATCACCACCGGGGCCGGAGCCGCCTCCTCTAGTGTCTCTGCACAACCCTCTAATCATGGCGGCGAAAATATCTCTTGGTGTCGCGCCACCACTATCCACCCGGGGCAGGCCGCCGCTACGACCCCAAATACTTCATCTAGCATGGCGCCTCCAACCACAATTAAGGTTCCAGTACCGTCGACGGGGACGAGAGGCCGGAGGAACGAGAGGAAGTCGTCCTTACGTCACCATCACCATTTGATGGAACGACAGAGACGCTCACGAGCCCAAGCGAGATATGGTTTCAACGCGGAAGGGAGGTACTCGTTTTCTCAAGACCACAGACGGAGCGACTACCACGTGGAGTCGCGTCATCGAGTCGTTTAGGAACGTCTCCAACAACCCGACGGCGGCCGACCTCGGCGGAGCGCCTCCACGGATGAGGAAACTCGCTAGAATCCGTTGGAAAAAATCGGCCTTAACTTCGTCACGAGAGAAGATTTGGAATAACTTCTCCGCAACCGAATCAAGAATGATGAGTTAGACGTGCATCATCACCAACCCCCTACCCCAATCCAATGAGAGAATCCCTCTCCCAGGGGTACTCATCTTCTCGGTTTACCTTGTACGATGGTACCGGGAACGCACGTGAGCATGTCTCTCGTTTCTGGAATCCCTAGGTGAACATGAGTATAATCACGTTCTTCGTTTTACTTCGGAATTCTCAAAATCACAACTTACTGGAAGGGCGTATACGTGAGTACAACGACATCCCACCGAACATCATTCCCAACCTTGAGCAAACATGGTCACTGCGTTTTACAAGAAATACTTAACCATTCATGAGCAGTTCTTTCTCGACCTGGAAGCACGTACCCAGGTGGGATAACGAACATCAGAATGACTTGTCAAAAGGTTAAGGGTTCAAGCACTTGACCGTCACGACCCAAACGTGGCCAGAACAACAAGCGGGTGAACGCATGCATCAATGGTATGGTTCCAATTTACCGCCACCTTTAGAAAACTTGCGCTTCCAAATGTTCTCGAACTCCATAGAAGCCGCGGATCTCTGCAACAACGGAACCCGACTAGAAAGAGCTAGGCCAAATCGCGCGCGAAAACTTCGGGGCCGGATGCCTCGTCGTGAAGCTTGATTTAATCTTTGGCTCATCCTTCGTGAACATAGTAAACAAAAGGAAAGAGGAAAGCCCAACTGCGAGCCACCAGCCAAAACGTGAAGCGCCTTGGCGCAACGGGGGAACCCCGCCACGAAAGACCCTCACTAAAACCCCCATGTGGCATCATGAGGCCGTAGGAAATACCTTTGATTTCCGTTTCCCATCGAAGAGTGATTGACCTCCTAGAAGCACGGGTTCAAGATGATATTATCATCGCCACCTCTCGGCGTCTGCGGGCGAGATGGCGAACCCCAATCTTTGCCACTACCACAGGTTCATTCACCACCGACTAGCGATTGCAAGGACTAAAAGCTGATTTTCAAAGAAAAAGATAGAGCGGGAGGACTCCAACCAGGGAGATGAAAGAGTGCGCCGAGACCCACTCCCAATAAGAAATCTGTGTCCTCTGAGGGACTCGTGCACGAGACTGTACAATCCATGATGCAACATGTCCTGCATGAAATTCTCTATCTTTCCAAGGTGCGGCGCAAGATATTTTTCGCGGCTCTCAATCGTGTTGTGTCCGTGGCGACTTTTTCTCTCCTCGAAACCACACCAGGGCCCAAGCTTTCCAAAAGCAGTGGAACCAAAAAGGAGCGGGATTGCGACCAAGTCCGTTTAAGAGGTAACGAATTTAACGACACTCATCGACACGACCTCAGCCACAACATCATTACTTTCAAGACATCAAGGCAATTTGGATTTACAAAACAAGAGCCATTACTATTCCGTCTGTGATTAAAAGCTTGAGAGGAGAAACTTTGAACGCGCATGGCTACATCAACCTAGAGATCAAAATAGGAGACGCTTATAACGCATCGCAAGTTCCACATTGTCAAAGAACTAGATCATGACATGATATTGGGACGCTTATGGGTACTCGACAACAAAGCGAAATTGGATGTACACCTCTGCAGGCGTCCACGCCCGAAGAATTCCCAACAAATCATCCGGGTTATCGCATCAACGAGCTATTGAAGAAACCCGGATATCCAGAGATGACCGGTGGCGCTAGCTCATGGTTTTCAAATGCAAGTAAGTCGGCCAAGCAACCTTTTCTCGCAATCATCTTTTACTTCTCCCGTTCAGTCATGTGGACTCGGCGCGATTACTAGCGCAAAACGCTAAAAATGTGAATGGGGAGCTGGACCGTTTGAACACTTCGTAATAAGCTTGGAAACTTCTATCGAAACCAACGAAGCCAAGGCTCAAACGGTTACACGACGTGCCGAACCCGTTTTCAATCGGAGATGTAGTAGTTGGGAAAGCTCGTTTCAAGTTGGGAGGATGACGGTAAAAATGGATTTGCCCAATGAAGGTGAAGGCGAGATGTATCGCAGTTTAAATACCATTTTGGGAGGATATTGCAAACTCATCAATACTGAGACACGGCGTGATAGTTCACTCGCGATGGCTCGAGGAATCAATCCCTAAAATCTTGTCACTTCCCAATCACTCCCTTTTTAATTACTTCCTTTAACAATTCCTCTTAATAAATTTGTAATTCCCGGGATGAATACACCGTTTGTATTTTCCCTAGGGATTTCCCTTTTGTCAAAAAATAAAATAAAATAAATATATCTCTCTCGAATTTAATCCTTCGGATATCGAGAAAATACATCGGAAAAACCCGGAAAACCATTGCGAGCCATCATAACACAACCTCTTTCAAAAAAAAAAAAAATATACATGAAGTAAAATGTTGATTGATGAAGAAGAAGGAAAAGACGAGTTTACAAAAACAAAGGGACACCAGGGGAACCAAAGGAGCTAACAGAAATAACAAAGGGAAGAACTAGCCCTCGAAGGACCAGTCAAGTCCTCGGGTAAGACTATCTTGAAGCATTTTCCCCAAGAATCCCTCGGGCAACAAAGGTTCCATTCAACGATGTTAGCAAATAAAGAACCTCAACATCCCATCCCGAAGCAACCACGGCGCCAACGGTGTCCTCCGACGGCCCGGTCGGTATACGCCACCATGACCCCTCCGGTTATCTGTATGACACCTTTGGGATCAGCTTGAGAGGTCTCGTTTCCATCATATGCTCCTTGAAGGTTTTCTCGGCGACACTTCGGAGAAAGTTTTTGATTCATCCACATCAGGGTCCAAGAATCATAGCGCTCCTCGGGACCACCACACGTTCACTTTTCGACGCTTGACCTAGAAGCAGTCCGATCCGCCCCATGCCGATCGAGGAAGGCTTTGCCACACTAAAACCTTTCAACATGCCAAGACTCTTCCTTGTTCTCTGCCCCTCCTCCATGCTCACCGAACCAAGAAAGTCGAATATGCACTGTTCTTCGTAGGGATAGATGGAAGGGAGGTCCTTAATGATTTCACTAGCTTCGTGGAGCGAGATTGATCCCAACCAATGCCTCCTCAAAGAAGCGATCTTCACCAAGTCCGAAATCCTTCTCCCAGAAGAGTTAAAGGCGCAGCCATCCACAGAGGTCCATCATACCTTTGCAAAAGATGGAAAAAAAAAAATGACCCGGTTCTATCATATCTATGCACATATAAAAGAGGATAACACGAGCGAAGAATAAGAAAACATACCGGTATGATCTTCTTAGCCGAATAACCTGGTTGGGGTGCTTTTGCAAGAATTAGACCTCACGCCTTCACTTGGAGAACTTGGGTTTGGTTTAGGAGATGATTCATCTCATGCGACATGACAAAGAAAGAAACTCGACAAGAAGAACCCTTTTCTCAAACGAGAGGCGATGCAATTATTTTTGGGTATAAATACGGAATCTTAAAAAAAGGAAAGCAATGAGGGACATAACGCTTCCAGATTTTAGCATGAATAATGCCACAATTGAAGCCGCACGTGAAGGAAAGCAAGATAAGGAAACTTTGCTATCTGCAAAACACCTACTCCCTCCTTGTTTACATCGGTCCCGCCAACAAGCACGTACAACTTTCCCACATTGCGCTGTCCCACCGGCTAGCACGCTCGGTTTCCCAACTCCGCCAACTTCCCAACGTCGCCCAAGCCGCACCGGCCCCACCAATTGTGCCCGACCTCCATTTGTGCAAAATCGCCCAGAGGCAAGGATTCCAAATCTTATTTATAAAAGGATCAGACGAAACTCCTCAATTCTCTTTACGGTTTGTTGTTGATAGTTTGTCACCATCTTATGCTTACCTCAACAAAGCCCCTGTTAGAGCTAAGCATGGGACTTAATGTTGATGGTGGTTTTCAAACAAAGGGTCAACCTAAGTAAAACCTAAAAAATAACCTAATGTCACCAAAGTGACACATTTATTAGGACATTTAAGGCATGTAGTCAAATTTAATAGGGGTATTTTTCAAATTAGGGTTACAACAAACAAAACCTAATTTACCTCTGTGCGATGGCAAATCATGTCGACCATGCCAAACACGCTCGGGGCTTGGTCCTAGCTACGCTAGTCACGTCACGCCTGCCCGGCACTGCGGCTTGTCCCTAGCCACGCCATGCCAAATGGCGCCACGCGCCTAGGCTTACAAACCATGCAACCTAGGCCAAGTCGGCCACGCATGCCATTGGCACATGCCAACATGCTCGGCTGGTAGTTTTCCTACCAAAGCCGGCCCTAACGACCACGCATGCCATTGGCACATGCCAACATGCTCGGTAGCTTTTTCTGCCAAGGCCACGGCCCTATGACCACGCATGCCATTGGCACATGCCAACATGTTCGCCGGTAGCTTTCTACAAGGCCACGGCCACTAACGGCCACGCATGCCATTGGCACATGCCAACATGCTCGTACGGGTAGCTTTTCCTCCTGAAGGCCACGGCCCTAACGGCCACGCATGCCATTGGCACATGCCAACATGTCATTGGTAGCTTTTCCTACCAGGCCACGCCCTAACGACCACGCATGCCATTGGCACATGCCAACATGCTCATTTGGTAGCTTTCTAGGCCACGGCCTAACGACCCGCGCATGCCATTGGCACATGCCAACATGCTCATTTGGTAGCTTTCTACCAAGGCCATGGCCCTAGCGACCACGCATGCCATTGGCACATGCCAACATGCTCCTTTGGTAGCTTTTCTACTGTGCCAGTGCCCTAATCTGTACATGCCATTGGCACATGCCATGCTCATTTGGTAGATTTTCCTACCAAGTCCACGGCCTATGACCACGCATTCCATTGGTACATGCCATTGGCACATGCCAACATGCTCATTGGTAGCTTTTCCTACCAAGGACACGGCCCTAACGACCACGCATGCCATTGGCACATGCCAACATGCTTTCATTTGGTAGCTTTTCCTACCAAGGCCACGGCCCTAAGGCCACGCATGCCATTGGCACATGCCAACATGCTCGCATTGGTAGCTTTTCCTACCAAGGCCACGTCCTAATGACCACGCATGCCATTTGGCACATGCAAACATGCTCGTTGATAGCTTTTCCTACCGAGGCCACGGCCACTATGACCACGCATGCCATTGGCACATGCCAACATGCTCATTGGTAACTTTTCCTACCAAGGCAAGACCGACCTAACGGCCACGCATGCCATTGGCACATGCCAACATGCTCGTTGGTAGCTTTCCTACCAAGGCCACGGCCACAACGGCCACGCATGCCGATTGGCACATGCCAACACACCCATTGGTAGCCTTCATCACCTAGCCGTGGCCTAATGCAAGGCCGGTAGCCTAACTTGCAAGCCGTGCACCTAAGGTCGGCCATCGCGCCCATGGCACATGCCAAAACCCACATTGGTAGCCTAATTTGCAAACCATGCAACCTGCCACCAAGGCATTCCGCACATGCCATTGCCACATGCCACACACGCCACTAGCGACTCTGGCATTTCCACCCACTCAACGTACAACCTACCACCAAGGCATTCCTCACATGCCACACGCACGCCACTAGCTCCGGCTACGGCATTGCCACTTGCGCTCAATACAACATGACAAGGGCATTAGCACATGCCAATGGCACATGCCACAGCCATTAGTAGCGCCACTTGCACTCAGGTGCAACCAACACTCGAGATATCAACACAAGCGGGGGATGCTTTCCGGGGTTTTGGTTTGGCGGTCATAGCTTGCACGTACACTACACTCACATTAAGAAAGCGTGAAAAGGAATAAAGCGGTCAATAAATGAGGAAATAATGGTGAAAACGTTTTCACCCATAAACACCTTCTTTTGGTTACCACCTCCTCCCATTATTTCACCCTTTACTCTCTTCCTTCATGAGGCCAGGATACATTTCAATCTCGACTTGTATAAATAGGTCTTACTGTTCAACCCCGAGACAACAAGTCTTGGTCAGAGAAAAATACTACACTCTCGAGAAAAGGCAACTTTGCAAGCTCTCCAAAAAGCTTCCATCTCTTGCAAGCTTCCGAAGCTTCCACTTTCTCGATCAAGTCGAGACACTTCTCTCTCCCGGTATTATTCTGGTCTCAACACCTTTCTTTGCTTCCCTCCCCAAATCAACCCTTCTCCTCCGCTTTGTGGCCAAAGAAGCAAGTCTGGAAACGACCATTTCTTGGTTTAGTAGGACTTGCAGTTGATCTCTCGAATCTAGCTATATAGTGCTCACGTGCTGACACATTTGTTTAGGGTTTGAACCAGTTTTCTCACTCACCTACCGAGATTTCTTAGAAATCGGCAGAAACGATTTTTACCCATAAACAACCCTAATATATTATTTCTTGCTGATATTTATTGGAACTTCGTTCATGATTTTTCCGGGACTTCTCTCACTGGTAAAACACGATCGTTTTACCCAAATCCCCTTAGTCGGCGCCAATGTTTGTACCCAAAATAAATTCTAGGCACAAAACACGATGATTTGATGATGATTATGTAAAAATTAGGGCTACGAAACTATTGAAAGTAAATAAGAAGACAAGAATTTAACGTGGTTCGGCAAGTGTTGCCTACATCCACGGATAGAGAGATATTTTATTGATTGTGATAACACAAAGGTTTTTCTCCGGGTTGGCTAACCTAAAAATTTCCCTCTTCTTAGGGTTTATGATACATGTATTTATAGTGTTTATGTAACCCTAATTCTGGTACAAACTTGATGTGCAAGCAACTTGGGCAACAAGCCTTCCAGAAACTTCTAGAATCTTCCTTCACGGGCTTGATTTACGGGACTTCCGTGTGTAAAATATACGGTACAAACAATGTTATTCGAAATTTTATAGGAGCATTTGGTGGGGAAAATGACCTACTCAACCAGAGCAAGGGATTCAAATCAAGCCGAGTCTATGGTTCCTCTAAAAGCTCTTTAATGGATTAAGGAGGTAGAACTGAAATAAGCAATTGTGGAAGGAGATTGGGGGATCATCTTAGAGTGTCATGATTTACTTAAGTCTTTAAAGTCTTGTAATTTCAAAGAAGATCCAGCAATATGCTAGCTGACAAGCTTGTTTGTTGTGTAATGTTATGATGATGACCAAGGACCTCATGTAACGAGCTTGTGTTCTTGTTATAGTGTTTTTTCTTTGCTCAAAAAAAAAAAAAAAAAAAAATCATTGAGATTGTCTAATCATGCACATCTAGACCTTTTCTCCTTCCCTTTAAAATCCACCACGTGAACCTAATCACAACCGTCTACATTAGGTTTTAGGTCAAAATTTCGGTCGGTCGTGAAATACATTTCAAAGATAGATGAATAATTAAATAAAAATCAACGACTATAAGTGAACACCAAAACTGATGGGCAGATTCTCGCCCTTATAAATAAGTGTAGGAGTAATAGTCTTCTACTTGTACACAACCCTAGAGATCATATTTGCGCCTCCCTCGTTTGAGTAGAGAAAAAATAGCAGAATTAACCTAAACCTATAAACAAACAACTACAGATTTCTCCTCCATCCAGCAAAATTATGGCAGAAGATTGTTCAATATATAGAGCATCATAAGCAACAACAAAATACATTTGCACTATGATTTTTCCTCTCAAAAATGCAAAATACCCTGATCATCGTCACCAGTAGATTTGAACTGGTATTCTTTGTTATGTAACTTTTACTCTTTGAGTAAACAAGAAAGGAAGGAACAACTAAAAGAGATTAAGACTACTATGTCTATGTAATGGCACTCTTTGTGTTTAACTTTGTATTTTTCTTTCAAAGATTCAAGGTCAGGCAGTGGTAGTTATAAAAGATTGGTAGGATATCTGTTGCAACTATGTTGTTGTGGTGAACAATTCTATTTTATATTACTTGTTATGTATGATTGCTTATTTTGAATCTTCAAGATCCATGTATGATGTGTTTTGAGACGGGAACTCTTTTCCCTAATCCGAGTTATCGGATGTAAATTCTTAAATCAAAAATTGATTTTGTGGTCATGAACTAGGCTTAATTCACTTGGTAAATTTTGGGTTAAGCCATTAATCATGGGTTACAATTTTTAGCACTAGCTAACATTTATCCTAGACATTCATTCTATGCCGGAAAGAAGAAAATTAAGGATACAGATTAAATGAAGAAATATAACGTGACAATCATTCAAATTCCAAAAGCTAACCCATTCAAATTTTACAATTACATAAACATATTCCAATTATATTTTTTTCAGTTTTTCCACTAATTTGCAGCCTGTCACCACCAATCATAACCTCGAACTTGGATTAAAACATAAACTATAAGATCCAGATAATGAAGACCCCTTAGACATCCAAATTCATCATGAGCTAAAAATTGAACTGGAAGATCAACTCTATGATTTATAAGATGAAGACCACCTAAATCTTTAGGTTAGGTTTTGAGAGGATGATCTATAAGATGAAGACCACCTAAATCTTTAGGTTAGGTTTTGAGAGGAGAAATCATTGTGAGAAAATAGATTATATCGTGTGTTTTATGGGAGGACTTTATCGTACAAAATCAGCCTCTCATTTACCTCCATTATCATTTTGCAGAGCAAAATTTTAAATTACAGAGTAGATCTACAGAGATGATGGGAGAGGTGGAGACGGCGCTAGGTTTCCTTTGTTGAGAGAATGAGAGATTATATAGGGGTCTTTCTAAGGCCTAACCTGATCATGACCCGGGCCAGTGCCAATATTAGTTAGTACTACAAGTTGGCCCAGTAGACTTGGATTGAAGGAAATGATCCCGAGTCTCTTTTAACTAAACCGATTTTTATCTAAGTTTTGTTTAATTATTAAAACAGATTAATCTCATTCAAAGTTCAAACTGAAACCTCCTCTCACATAGAACTTTTTTACTTCTTCGTGACATTCAATTTGGAACCACGGCTCTTGAAAAAGGTTCCACATTTTCATCCCAAAGTGTTCTTTTCGGATCCAGGCAGTTTGGAATTGTTTTTTCTTTTTTTGGACAGTTTATCTATAATTGCTATTTAATTACCTTAAAAAATTTGTGAGATTGTCCAATCATGCACTACTAGACAGACTCAAAGTACCCTCCTGACAATCAAAATGCACCACGTGTGCCAAACGGAAATGATTTATATCTTCCATATATGCCAAAAACCTAATCACAACCGTCTAAATTAGATGATATTCCGGTCAGTACAAAAATCCGGTCTGTCACAGAAGTACATTAAAACCGTTAGATCAAGTAATTAAAATTAAAATCAACGATAACAAGTGAACACCAAAACTGATGGGCAGACCTCCCGCACTTATAAGTAGTAACAGTTTCCTGCTTGTTCATAACCCTAGATATCCGATCTGTGCCCCCCTCGTTTAAGTAGAAAGAAAAAAGAGCAAAGCCAAACCCTAGAAACAAACAACTAGAGTTTCTCCATCTAGGAAAATCATGGCACAAGATGTTAAACGGAGCATCATCAATAACATCAAAATACCTTACCTTCGCACTATGATTTTTCCTCTCAAAAATGTAAAATTTATTTTTTTGTCCACTGCAATAATTTGAACTGTGTATTCTTTTTGTAATAACTTTTCACCCTTTCAGAGATTGAGAAAACGGAAGAGGGAAATTGCAGAAGATTCAAGGGAAATTACATGAAGAACAAGAAATATAGGAGATCTGTTGTAACTCTGTTTTGGTGAACAGTTCTATTTTACCTTAATCAGTGAAATTATTATGAAATGTGTGATTATTTATTTTGAAACTTTATTATGAAATCCATGTGTATCATGTTGTTTCTTATGCAGATCTACATGTATGTAAACCAATTACCGGAAAACAATTGTTGTCTGTGTGACCGGAAGTTCAATGCCTAACCTGACTTCCAGTTGTCTTAGAACACAAACTTGATTTGTTGGCATGAATTCTGGTTTAAATCACTTAGAAACTTTTGGTTTAAGCAGTTAATCATGGGTTACAATTTGGTTTAAATACCTCCAACATCATTCACTACATGTTTAATGTTGAGTTACTAATTGCATGTATCATGTATGTAAGTTTAGTTGTTTCTGCAAGATATAATGGGCGGGTTGCCCTCCGTGCAGGTTTTGGACTTGATTTGGATTTGAGTCTCATATTTCCACCAAATCCACTTATGAGTTGCCTGCGTTGTCCTCCCTACTCTCATCACCATCATCAAACTTAAAAAATATACCATTATAATATCATCTTAGTCTAATCATCATATATATAATCACAATTACAATACGTGTCAACACGACAGCACACTAAATTTTCTAATTTCATAATTTTGAAATCTCCATGCTGTAGCTAATCAAAACCACAAATCTCAGCCGGTGGTAAAGATAAGTCGAATTTTCATTACTAAACATTTACCATAAAAAATTGACAATACAGTATTGTGTAGGCATGGAAGCTGGTTAGAACAAAGGAAAGCATATTCAGAGATGCAGATTAAACTAGTACAACCGTTGCCACGGTGGGAGGGCCGACCGACCGAAGAACTTGTAAAGGAATTTTTTTTTTTTAAAGAGATATTCAAACAAAATTGTATTAAGTTGATAATGTAAAAAAAGTAGTGTGGTAACCTTTAAAAGATGAAAATACGAAATTAGCTAACATTGAAAACGGATAGTATGCGCTAATCAGAAAGTAACACCCAACTCTGGAGTAATTTTAAGATTGAGATCGTACCTATTGAGATTTTGAATCGCCCTCTAAGCATCTTCCTTGTTCACAAAGTTTACAAAACCAAATCCTCGACTAATGCCAGTCCTCTGGTCTACAGCAGCATGAACATGACTGATATCACCAAATGTTCCGAATAGCTCAAGCAAGTCAGGTTCGCGAGTATCTTAGGTTGGTGATGCAAACACAGTTTTCTTCGTTCCTCTGTGGTCTCATCTGTGATCTGAGCCGAAAAGGAGACCACAAACTATTGAAATTCAGTAAAGGTAATTAGAACTTGCAAAATGATGAAGCGATCAAATATAAAGGACCGTCGGGTTAAAAGGGAACCAGAGCCGCAACAAAGAAGAAAAAGCATTCTAACTCGACGGAAATTTAGGCCAAAAAAGTGCACGAATTGATACCCAAAACTCGAACTGTCCGTCGCTTTCAAAATCAAATCATAGTTGCTGCCAAATCACCCTTTTACTCATCCATTGAACCGTGTTCGTACAACTTCTAAAACCCCTTTATGCAGACTCACAAATACACGGCTATTTGGTGCCAAGACCTCCGTTCAGTGAGTAGCAAGGCTGTAATAAAAATGGTTGGTCATTCAGGGTTTTAAACAAACACCTGCAGTACGTTTTCTGGTGGTGAAGGAGGTGAGTATGATGTCGAGTTCTAAGCCACCTTTTATCTCTTTCCCTGCAAATGTGGATTCAAATCCGAGAAGAACCCATGATTCATAATCATTCAAACATACAAACAAAACTTAATCTTTTAACATTCATCATCAAAAACATGGCAGCAGCATCACTTTTCTTGGTTATTCTAAAGCTTTGTAACATCACCAGAATCTTCACCGATTCGAATTTCGGTATCAACCCAACTCCAAAAACCAACTTAAGTCATGATTCTCCTCTTTCCGGACTCTCGGTCACCCTTAAATTTACTCGTTCTTTCCCATTTCAATGGAAAAAAGTACACTTCTTCATCTTCCCTTGTCAGATTATTCAACCCATCGGGCACTATTTAATCTCCATTAAGCTCTGAAACTTAATTACCTTTCCCTTGTGCAGGTAGTGGTCAATCCAGATTCTCCATAACAAGTTGAGTGATCACTTTTTTTAATCAAAATTGTTAGTCGACTGGAAGGGAAAAAAATAACGAATGAGAAGAAAGAAGAAGGGAAAAAGAAAGAAGGGAAAAAAGAAGAAGAAGGAGACTCCGGGAATCGAAGCTGAAACGTTTAGGTCATTTTACCTTGGAGTTTACTAAACTACCCCTGAACAATTACTACATTGCCAACCTCCGTGTCCTTTTTTTCTACTTTGAATTTTGTGATTACCCGTCGTTTTATGTTATATTGTAATTTTAGTGAGAAATAGAAGCATAGATGGGCTCTTTAGTCCTTTCATTGTTGATTGAAAATGGTTTGGGGCCAACCATCTTTTTGTGTCGATTGATGACTTACAATTTACAAAAAAAGGCGTATAAAGGTCAATATCTCCCCGCTCGGTCATTTCGATAAAGAAATATAATATGAGAATATCATTCAAATTCTAGAAGCGAACTTACATAAACTGATTCCTATAATACAGATCCACATTTCACAACAGACTTTAAATTCTCTATAAATTGCTGCAGTAATGTCCAACCTGCCACACACAACAGTAACATAGGGGAGAGACCCGCAACCCCAAAATCTGGAACTTGAACTCAAAGACAAGCTTAAAGATCTAGAAGATGAAGATCACATAAATGTTTGAGTTACAGTAAAAGCAAAGGAAATGGTTTTGAGAGGAAAAATCATTGTGAGAAAATAGATTATAGTATTGTGTATGTAATTTGAGGATTTTCTCATATAAAGTCAAGATCTCATTGATCTCTATGATCATTTTGCATAGCAAGAATTTACATGCCAAGATTAGTGGAATCGGCGAGGTTTTTTATTTGTTGAGAGAACAAGAAAGTGATTCCTAAGCTTATAGTGGTCATTTTTCTAAACCCTAAGGCCTTACCTGATCAGGGACAGGGCCAGAGCCAAGGCCAATATTACTATAAGTTGGGCCTTTGCGATAACAAATGCACTTGAACTGAAGGAAACCTCAAGAGGAGGGTCGCTGAGTCTTTAACTGAACTGATTTTTATCAAAGTTTTGTTGAATTCTGATACAAGTTATGGAAAATATCAGCGCAAAACAACAAGTTTCGTTAAAATGTGAAGAGCTTGTCACCAAACACAGATCTCCTCCTTCATGCCATAGAAGCATTAGGTGCAACCTACAGACCATAATGATGCTTGGATACCTGTTTTTGCCCCATCATTCATGTGCCATATTTGAAACTGGAATTTGTTTCGGAAAATGGGTCATTTGTCCAAAAAATTTTAAAACACGGTTCAAATGGACGAGTAAAAAATTTTATGGGTGAAATGGACAAAAAAAAATAGCAAGGATGGCTTGGATCCATCTGGCAAACTTAAAAAATAGCAAGGATGAAACTGGATGCATCACCGTAAAATAAAAATAAGAAAAATATTTGAAAATGGACAGGATGAAACGGTTTACATCACTGCTTTAGAAAGTGTAAATTGAGGCATGTGCCAGCACGAGCCTGATTGACCCTGCCTTTAAAATTTGAGCCTGTTGATTGACACGTACAAGACATGTTAGTTAAATGGGGCGTCTTTGGGTTTGACTAATTAACGCGATGGCACAAAGACGGCCAATGACGGACCGGATAAGCCGTGGCCCATCCCGATTTTGATACACGTTAAGAAACACGTCATAACATGTACAAATACACCATATAACAGGCATAATACATCACATTTTTTGTATATTTCACAAAAGAGTCACTATTCTAGCTAGTTTTTAACATTTTATGTTGGCTTATTTATAACAACACATACAATACCTTAATATTTGGAAAATATATAACAACACATACACTGTGCAGGGTTAGAGCTCGTGGTGATAACGTGTTTGTGGAAAAACAGAGAGAAAACCAAAGGGCAACAGAGATTCTATTGATGGGGCAGCCACCGTATTACATAGCATAGTATGCTTTATATACAAGTAGTAAGAGAACCCTAGATACTTATATTGGGTCATACATACATGGGCTACAAGCCCTACAACACTCCCCCTTGTGCGGTTCAATGACAAAACTTTATACTGAGTGCTTCACATATAGTGCTTTGAATGTAGTTCTTCAAATGTAGCTCTCTCCTTGATGACTTGTGCAAAATCAATTTCCTAACTAAAACTTTGACAAGGAAAACCCGGTGGGATAAAACCTTGGTACACCTATTCACATGTAGTACTTCACATGTTGTCTCTTACCTTACATGTAGTTCATCACATGCATTTGCGATCTTCACAGATCGATGAGTCTAAGTTGATTGCCTCGTAAAAACTTCCGCCGTGGAAACCGGAGGGACAAACCCGAACTAAAGAAAAAGAGTACAATATTAAGCAAACTTAAAACATAGTTGGACTCGAATATGTTGCCTCATTAAAACCTTGACAAGGAAAACCCAATGGGATAAAACCTTGACGAAGGGAAAAGAGTACAACGTGATAGATGCAAGTAAAGGTGATCCGTTGCAAATGATCACTTTGCTCCATTGAAGTTGTCTAGTTGTTTCACAACTCTTAAGGCAGAAAATCCTTGTGGGAAAGATAATAGCCTTAGTTTGGAAAATTACATTCCCGGTGTTTGTTGTTGTCTCATTAAAAACCTTGCCGAGTAACAAAACCTTGTGGGGAAAAGTAACCTCGGTGAAGGAAAATAGTTCAACACACCATTAAATTCTTCCCCCGATGTCAGACAATTTTCATTAGTCTAAGGCATTCAAAAGGAGTTTATCACACTTTACTTTTGTGACTTGAATGTTTATAAGACCATGATGTTGATTTTGGAATTACGTTTGTATGATTATCGCATTTCATTTCTTTGATTCACATATTTTCGGTAATATCCACGCGATCTTTATGTCTTCAACGTTCAACATACTTGATGCTTTTAGGGTTGTCTCGCTAAAAACCTTGTCGAGTAACAAAACCCTTTGGGAAAAACTATTCTCGATCGAAGGGAAAAAAGAGTACAACACACGGCTTCAATTTCAAGTAAAATATGTCGACATCATATCCTTGGATCCTCCCCTGATGTCGGCATCTCCCCTGATTACTTTCAGAGTTGTTTCAGACAGTTCTTTTAGTCATGTACTTTTAGAAACTGAATATCGATAATGACCTAGAGAATAGTCTACCATATCTCCCCTGATTACTTTCGTTAGAGAGGAGATTATTGTTCCTTCATAATCAACAACTTTTGGATTGCACATTCATTAGCATTCCTTTTAATGTCTTTGTAGGGATAAAACAAATTTATGTCAATGGTTACCTTTAAGTACATGATTACATTCACTATACCATTCCAATGACGTTGCGTTGTGAGCTATATCTAGATAACAAGTTCACTGGGATGTAAATTTAATCAGTACATTATTATAATAAGTACAACAATGCATCTATTGTACTTAGATATGGGAATTTCATCTCCCAACACATATTCGTCATCTTCCTTAAGACGAAATGGTCACTTACTTACATTTGAATCTCGACTAATCATGGGAGTGCTATCAGGATGCATGTCTTTGTTAAATTGCCTGACAACTTTAGACATATGCAAACTGGTGGAATAATATCCCACAAGCTCAATACTCGGTCGAGCTTTCCCTAGATTTTCATCTCAAATTCGGATATTTAAATAGCTTTTAAGGTCTCTTATTACATCAAGAGGACCCATCATGTATGTAACGTAGACATAAATAGCTACAATTCCAAATTAGGAACTTTTTTGTGAACACGCAAGGAAAAATAACTTACTTGTCTATCCCCCTCCAAATCAAATAGCCACTTAGACGTGGTATACCACATCCTCCGATTGCTTCAATCTATAAGTGAGCGTTCTATCTAACTACCAAACGCACTCTGTGGTTTAGAGTCATTTGATTTGGGCAACAAAAATCTATGAAATACTTTTGTAAATATCTTCTATCTCTTGATTCTTTCAGAGATACGTAACAACCACATACATATGCTGCATTTCAAGTCCTTTGAAATTGCAAGCTAACTAAGTAGCGGAACTCTATAACGTTCATTACAAGAGTACAATTTCGGGGCTTTGTGAGAAACCTCGCGCCACAAGGCGAGTCTTTTGTACTTTTAAGACTACTTTCTTCTCATTATGCTTTATGACAAATTAATTATGTATGTCCAATAGGCTTTACACTTGGTTTGGTTATGCACTACCACCAAATACCTATATTTGCCAAAGAACTAAGTTCTACCTAGATTGTGTGTATGCCAAATATGCTATTTATTTGAAATTAATCAAAATTAAGCATTGTTCGATCTCATTATGCTCTACTTATGGAGCAACTATTTATGGATTATATCATCCTGTGCACGCATGATCCTTCCATTACTCATGTGCATTCTCATAATCCGTCATTTCATTGTTCTCTAGAATCGTTTAAAACTTGGAGCGTCCTCCCGGTCGATCCATGGACATATTCGAGAGACAATCTTATGAGATGATTTCTGATATAAATAAGTTGTGCCTTACACCTACTTCCTTTCTTAGGTGAGGATTGATCGAACCAAGTGTTCTCTCCAACTTCCTTTATGGAGCCACGGCCTCAAACCACACTTCCACTGAGTGTAGTTGCAACACAAGTCTATGGTGTATATCTCGTATTGAGGATTTGTAACTGCGGTGGGTTTGCGATGGTATGTGTGATCTCATCACTTCCTTTGACATTATTGTTCATTAAGAAAATCGAATAGTCTTTATCACTTCACATTTACATTTGTGGAGTACAAGAAACAATATGAGACACTGGGAACACACCATTACAATTCTGTCATTCCTTTGAAAATACTTTTTCTTATCTCCCCCTAACGACCTGGAAGACTGTCTCATTGAAGTGATAACCCGAAATATAGCGGTAAGAGATCTCTGCCAAAAGTTTTAAAATCACGGATAATTGTTGGGAACTCATTTCCAACACAACTATAATAGTTTTGAAGACCCATCATAGTACGATGTGGCACATGGCATATATATAGTGCAACCAAATATGCGTAAAACACGAATGTCAGGCTTAAAATCCGAGTTACCAACTGGTGCGCAAAAAAGGTTGACTAATATTTGGTTCTAAAAACAAATTAAGTAAGATGCGTGTAATATTGCATATCCCCAAAGCAATAAAAGATAGGTTGGTACGCATAACCTATTCCCAAGACACCATCTGTAACCTTTGATGGTAGCCTTTGTGTGACCATTGGGTATAAGATGCTCTATATTGATCCTATTAAACATGCAATATTCATAAAGTCCTTTTGATGTAAATTCTCTAGCATTAATAAGGGTGGTTAGCCTTTGCACTTTGCATTGTGTGGTATGTGCTAGTAGTTTCAAGCTTGCAAATTTCTTAAGAACTATAACTAGTCCAAAATGTCAAAACATTCACCAGAGCCATAAGTTACTTTAATGGTCCGCGATTCACATGAATATTTTTCTAAAGTTCACCTTGTTTTCTTTGTAATATGTAATTTTTACCATTTGCATCTAAGGATGGCCTCGATCCTGTTTTACTGAAGACTTTGTAAAAAAATGAGTGATATGCTTTCTTACCTAAAAGCATAATGGGAAGGGGGGTTGTGCATCTAGTAATTTAGAAAACTCTTATTGAGAGATATGTCGTCGGTTTGCATTAATCAATCTTTTTCCCATTTTCGTTCACTCAAATAAAGTGATATTTGTATGAGTTCTTTCAAAACAATCATCATGTCACAACCAAAGTTTCTTTATGGCTATTCACAAAGCCTGTATGAGTCGTTTCCAACATTTCATCGTCGGAGTCAGTATGATTCAATAACCCAAATATTATAGTGAATTACATTGCACTAGATTGACTCATTAGTTTCTCTAAAATATATTTCCTTCCAAATATATTAAAGTTTATAAAAGATGCAATCAATTACATTTTCATAATTTTGATGTCCACATGATATCCATTTTGCACAGGTTACTTGGAAATTTAACAAGGTGTGATTATCTCTAGGTACATCTAGAGATTTTGCGACGTCTTTGTTCTATCTTGAAAAAATGGCGATCTTGCTCGATATGTTAGTCAATTAGCCGGGCAAAGTTCTTGTTGCCATTAAAGTTGATGTGAAAATTGATTGTTACAATGATACACGTACACGTTACATTTATTTACCAACACCTATGACCAGGTGCATTTCCAACTATTTTATTTATGATGGGAGCTAGAATTACATTTTAGGCGATCCATGTTCAATTGATACCCATACTTTGGTGTCAATGCTCTTGGGAAAAAATATGTCTCATGATATATGTCCCTTTTCACATGCTTTATATGAGTCGGTCGTCTAACCCTCGTTACTTTGGGGTTCTTTCTATTTTCAATTTTTCTACATTTAGCGTAATTTGAGAAATTTCTTTATCTCAATAGGCCAAGAAAATCTCACTACAAATGTCAACCACTTACTTTAGGTTGAATATATTACTAAAGATAATTCTCTTTTTGTCATACTTCAACATATATCTGGTGCTTTAGTATTATAGATGAAGTAGAGAAATGAAAATTTTATGACTCATGTCACCTTTTGTGAGTTCTTCCGCAATTTGGAATACATGTGATTTTATTTGCAATGTATATTTAAAAAAAAAATCCGGAGCACTTGATAGTCGAGGCGATTGGATTGCATCCCAAGAGCATTTCAAATTTGGGGAACAATATCAAGTATCCAATAATGGTGGTGAAACCCCAAATAAATACATTGGAATTGAGTTGGTACAACCAATTAAACAAAATACACCATTCAACCATGACCAATATCATTTTCAATAGAACAAAATAACACTAAGACCAAAATTCTTAATGATCGAGACATAATTTAAATTGACCGTTTATATGTTGTTGACTTATTTTAAGACAAAAATAAACAAAACTAGGCATATTTTTAAAAACAAATAAATAAGCCTAGCGAGTAAGTAAACTTAGCATATAAAACTCGCGTTATAGTTACATACCTCAAAATTTGGTTCCCACCTATATACACAAAACCGAACATCCTTGGTCGCGCATGTCCCAAATCAGGTCAAACAGGACAGGGCTGATTAGATCGGACAGGGCGGAGTTAGTCCAGGAGTTGGATCGGCCAGGAATAGTCTTGGACGGAGCCGGAATAGGACAGAGTGAGTCGGACCAGGGTTGGACCGCGCATGATTCTTTTCCTTCCATGGACTTTCTTTCTTCTCGGAATAGGAAACACAAACGTACATAGGAAAAAGACCTTCTCTTTTCCCTTTGAGAAACGCAAACGTACAGGAGTAGAGATCTCTTTTTCCTTTAACCATCTAGAGTTTCTTTGTACAGCAACAAAAGATTTTCTTTTCTACAACCGAGAGTTTCTTTTCCCTCTTTTCCGTGGATTGCAACCATGTCCCAACTTCCAAACCATTGCCTTATCTGATTTGACGATAATGATTCCATCGATCCCAATGTAGTGTATTTGATAGTAACCCAAAGATGAGAAGAAAAAAAAAATCAAAATCCATTGCCGCAGGGTTAGAGCTGGTGGTGATAACGTGTTCGAGGAAAAACACAGAGAAAACCAAAGGGCAAGAGATTGATGGGGCAGCAGCTGCATTACATAGCATAGTATGCTATATATACAAGTAGTAAGAGAACCCTAAATACTATATTGGGACGCACATACATGTGGCTATGCATTCCACAACATTACCGGAT